>PVIU01001150.1:0-107612 GCA_004026605.1 Ondatra zibethicus | reverse complement strand
CGTGGCCTGCTGCAGCCACTCGGGTAACAGGGCTGTCCCTGCCTGGGACTGGTTACTCTCAGGACCCGCTGTTCGCTGTCTGCTGCCACATGGCCCACTGCCACCGCTCGGGGACCTGCATCACTTCTGGCGCTGCAGCCGCGATCCACAGCATTTTTATTTATCCATTACAGTTGTGTTGTTCTGTGTGGTGCTGGGAGTCACCCCAAAGGCTTCGTGTGTGCTAGGCAAACCCGCTGCCACCTGGTTGCCCCAAGGCTGTTTTTTTTCCTACAACTTTAAAAAATGTCATTTGGTAATCTTCATTTTATTGAAGATTTGCTCTTCACTTCATTGGTGGCATTATCAACATACTTAGTGTTGCCTTTTCTTTCTCTCTTTTAAAATTGAACCATGTGTCCTTATTCCTTTATTCTTTTTAGTTTTTTTTGGGGGGAGGATGTGGTGGTTTATGGAATGCTTATTTAAGATGCTTTCCTTGGCTCATTTTCAAAGTAGACATTTTTTAGAGAGAAAATCCTGGTCTGGAGAGATGGCTCAGTGGTTAAAGTACTTGACTACAGAAGCGTAAGGAAAATGAGTTTGACCTTAGCACACATATCAAGAGTGATGGCCCACATTGGCAGCACTCCATGTTAAGGGGCAGAGACGGGTGCCCCAGGGCTCTCAGGGGGTCCAGCCAAACGAGTAAGAGACCTTGTCTCAGAAAATATGTGGAGAGTGATTGAGGAAGACACCCATGTCAAGCTCAGGCCACTACACACACGTGTGTACACAACCACACAAACCTGGACACACACGCACAACAAAGTGGAAATCTTGGGGTTACAATTTTCCTGTTATGTCTGCATTGAATTGCCGCTTTCCGCTTCATGCTCAGCACAGGTGCACCCACCATGAGTTTAGTCTGGTGACCTCATTCTGACCTCCCAAGCTCTCACTCAAGTGTGCTTGGTCTAGCTATGGCCGACACCCACACGACACCGGATATTGTTGTTTTAAGTGTTTAGTATTTATTTTTGGTGATTGGCATATTTTTTATTTCTGTCAGTACTTGAGTTCATTTTTCACATTTGCATGAAGAAATTGTTTTCCTGACGCTTGCAGTTCAGTACAGGGTGGTACATGCCATGTCAGGTGTCTTATTGGTCTGTATTTCTAAAGGCTATTTTTGATGGGTATAAAATTCTAGGTTGGTGAGGGAATTGGACTTTGGATTTTCCCGTCAACACATTAAAGTTGACATTTCAATTATCTTCTAAATATACACAAAAAATGTCTCTTGGGAATAAGTCTATAGAGTAATTGTCATTTCTTTTAATGCAGTGTGCTGTTTTCTTGCTGCTGTTGAATTTATTCTCTTGGCCTTCTCTTTACAGTGGTATAACAATGGTCCCACACCACCTGAGACTTGATTGTATTTCTTCCTCATGTGGAGCAGTGTTTCTCAGATTTATAGGTTGCTATCAGATTTGCAGACTTCTTGGTCCTTGTCTTTCAGGTCTATTTTCTGCCCTCTGCTCCTTCCTCCCTAATCTGGAATTCTGGACACTTTGACACGACAGCTTCCAATGGCTTCTTACGCTTCTGTCTGGCTCTGGCTAGCCCATCTTTCTTCTAGCACTTTCTTGCCTGTCACTTTGCAGTTGCCACACTGGCCATTTTAAACACATGGGTTCTCAGGTTTGAGTTCAGATCCTTGTGCTTGCAAGCAAGCACCTCACCCCGTGGGCTGTCTCCCAGGTCCTCAACTACCATGTCTTATCTTGCCCAGTCTGCTGCAGAGATGGCAAAGGAGTAGGAGAAAGCCACGAGCTGGGATGTGAGGCTAAAGAAGCATGGGAAACAGGCTGGGAAATGTGAGCCTCGGGCTTGTGTTAGCTGGTTTATGTCAACTCGACACAAGCAATAGTGAGCTGAGAGGAGCAGAAAGAATCTAGCTCCAGAAGATCGGGCTGTAAGCGGGCAAGCCTGGGGAGCTTCCTTCTTCCTTCTTTCTTTTCCCTTCCTTCCTTCCTTCCTTCCTTCCTTCCTTCCTTTGTTCCTTCCTTTTTTCCTTCCTTCTTTTCCTTCCTTCCTCTCTCTTCTCTCTCCTTCCCCCTCTCTCTGCTTCTTTTTTTCTTTTTCTTTTCTTTTCTTTTCTTTTTGATTGAGACAGGGTTTCTCTGTGTAGTCCTGGCTGTACTGGAACTCACTCTGTAGACCAGGCTGGCCTCAAACTCACAGAGATCCACCTGCCTCTGCCTCCCAAGTACTAGGATTAAAGGTGTGTGCCACCATCATTTTCTTACTTAGTAATTGATGTGGAAGGGCCCAACCTGTGATGAGTAGGACCACTCCTGGGCTGATGGTCCTGGGTTCTATGAGAAAGCAGCCTAAGCAAAGCACAAGGAGTAAGCCAGTAAGCAGCACCCCTCCATGGTCTCTGCATCAGCTCTTGCTTCTGGGTTCCTGCCCTGACTTCCTTTGAGATGGACAATGATGTGGAAGTATTAGCAAAATAAGCCTTTTCTTCCCCCAACTTGCTTTTGGTCACAGTGCTCCATGACAGCAATAGTAATCCTAACTAAGACAGCCCTATCATGGGATGCCTAGAATTTCAAAGAAGGAATTGCAAGTCAGTCTGGTGGCCAAGGTGCCCCCGAAGCATCGGCTTCAGGAAAGGCCCATCAAGATGATGGTTTCAGGCTACGGCTGAATCTCTGGGCATGTGGCTTAGAGCTAAGGGGGCACTCCCTGGGGCTCCCCTCAAGGTGCAGATTTGAAAAGATGAGGTACAGACTTTCTATGTTAGTCATAGAGGGAACTAGAGAGACTCGGGCGATAAGATGACTGCAAAGAGCATGAGCCACTGCTCTCTCAGTCTCTGGGAACTAGAGCACGCACGGTCGAACACGGATGTGCCCAAGTCCTCTGGCCTCCAGACAGCCGTGTCCCTAGGACTCTGGCCTCCAGAGTCTCTCTCATTGGGAGCCACAGCCCTAGGCCCTAGGACTGTCCCACCTGCTCACTGCACACATGCAATGCTCTGGTGCCTGTGGGGAAGGAGTCTCTTTGCCTGGAATGCTCTACACGGGGCCCTGCTGCCTCCCCTCCCTCCCAGGTCCTGATGGTGGCTCTCTTGTATCTCATATCTCACCTCGCCCCCAGATCTGACTTCTTCCTTTACCTTCCAACCCTTCTGACTCACCATGGCTGGAGGTGACAGGATATTCATAGCACAAGCCAGGGGAAGGCTTGAACTCGGCAGTATGACAACATAGGAAGCCCAGGGTCATGGTGGGTCACAAGGTGATGTGACTCACTGCTGTTCTATTAAAATAGCGCCCTGTTTCAAGGTTATGTAAGCAAAAGCCTCCTTTCTTTCTCCACGCAGCTCGCTCAGCACGTCTCAGTTTATTATACAATTTGGGGTCTTGTAACTTCATAAAAGGGATTCTGGGGAATAGGAAATGCTGTTAGATCTTATTTGAAATTCCTAACAGGGAAAAAAAATGACGAGAAGACTACTAAGCCTCATCCACTGGAGAGAGGATGGGGTGCGGAGGTAGGCTTGTCTCCCAGACTTGCTCCGTAAGTCCCTCAAGCTCCCTGACAGTGGCAGAGAGAGCTCAGAGAGTTGTTGGGCCAGAGAACACCATAAAGTCAGAGATGAGGGATGTCTCCTGCAGGGAAATCTCTATACGCTGCTTTTTATAACCATTGCCACCAGCGCCACCAGCGCTGTGATCATTATCATGGTGCTGGGGACAGAACGCAGGGCCCTGCATGCTAGGCAAGTGCTCTACCGTGAGGCCACTCCCCCAGGCCCTGTCTGCTTTTGAAGACTGGGATTGCCTTCCTGGGTGTCAGCAGCCAGGCCTCCTGCGGGAAAGCAAGGCTGCCGGTTTGCCCACGAGGCACCAGCATGAAGACTGATTTATGCCCCCACATTCTCTCCTTCCTGTGCCTCATTTCTGTTCCCACGCCAAGGGTCTCCCAGCTTGACCGTGGGGTCCTTTCTGTCTGTCTTGCCCTCTCCAGCCCACTGCCCCTCCCCTATGCTCTGATCCCCTGCCAGGGCCTTCTACTCCCCCTTCAGTTACCTATGGCCGCACTTCATCCAGAAGAGCCTGGAGCCTGGGCCTGGGGCTGGGAGGGAAGGAAGGGAGGCAAACAGCCTGGAGACCCCTGCACCACTTAGCTGTGGGAGGAGATTCTTCCTTTAGATGACCCCTCCGTGGTCACGTCGTGTCTTCAGTTTTAGAGGGCTTTGAATAGCTAACACCCTCACACCGTGTAAAATCCAAAATGCTTTAAAAAGTCCTTATTTAGAAGTTTTGTCCCCTCCCAATTTCTTCTCCCTTCTACTTTAGCTCCTCAGTAGGGATCACTTTTACTCATTCTCTTTTGGTTTTGTTCTTTAAATTGCATTCATTCATTCATTCATTCATTCATGTAGTTAGTTAGTTAGTTAGTTAGTTAGTTAGTTAGTTAGTTAGTTAGTTAGTTAGTGGAGATCAGAGGTCAACTTGCAGGGGTCAGTTCTCTGCTTTCACCATGTGGGTCTTGGGGCTTGAACTCATACCCTCAGGCTTGGCTGCGAGGGCCTTTATCTATTGAACCATCCCACCAGCCCTGCTTTCATCCATTCACAAAATACGTTTTCCAGGATTTCTTAATGCACATAAGAAATGTGAACATGTGTTCTCCATCACTGCTTTTCTTCCACACAAATAACAGTGCATTCTGTGCACATGTGCTGTGCCGCGATTTGATGTGTTCATCTGGATCAGCCTGGTGCTCTGCGTTGGTAAGCTAGAGGTCACCAGACACAGCAGCACTCACCTGTAACGCCATTGCTTGGGAGGTAGCTATGAGAGGATCAGGCGTTCAAGGCCATCCTTGGCTATATAATGAGGTTGAGGCTAGCCTATGTAAGGAATTAGGTTGGTACAATGAATAACTAGGCCAGCTCAAGAATAACAACTATACTTTAATGGTTATAAGGGGAAAACTCACGCTACAAGAGTGGGAAGTCTGACTTCCTATATGTCTGGCAGGCACCTCAGAGAGAGGGCGCAGCGCACCTTAATTCTCCCAGTTTTTCCTCCTCCACTGCAGGTAGCCATGCCTTAATTAGATGTGATTGGTTGATAGAGTTTCCCCATCAAGCCTAGACTACGTGAACCTGTCACAAAAGTGGGAGAGAAAAAAAGGGAAGGAGGGAGAGAAATAAATAAGATAGAGGCCATCCTCCCTCTTCTTCTGTTTGGTTTCTTTCTTTCTTTCTTTCTTTTTTTTTTTTTAAAGCAGCTGCATGGTATTCCAGGGTGAGACTGTATCATCATTTATTTAATCAGACAGACGCTGGGTCACTTCCAAGCTTCCTATTACAAGCCATCTAAATTTGTACCATTCCTGTAAGTCCGGGTATAGCCCCCCGTGAGGCTGCTACTGAACAGACATTTCACCTTCATGGAATGCCCCTCCACGTGGGAGGAGCTAACCTACACCCCACTCTGAAGCACGATGCCTGCTGCTCATAGCCTCGTGGCAGAGTGCTGGGGTTCACCCAGGCTTCTCTTTCCGTTGGTGAAGACAGCCCACTTGCTCAGAGTCAGGAGCGTTTGTGTCTCCCCAGGTGAGAAACAATTCCCCACTCCGCAGAGTCCTAGAGACCAAGCACTGAAAGCCAAGCCATTTATTTTACGGCCCTGCAAAGCGGGCATCAGCTGAAGAAAAGGCGAAGGCTGACTCGTGTGCCAACTTGGCACAAAGTGGTGGACTTTACATTCTTAAGTGTATTTCCTCCTCCTCGGGTTACTTTGGCTGAGGTCTTCAGGGAGGGAGACTCTTTTAGGATAGTCCTCATCCCAAATTCCCCCACTCTCCTAGGCCTCCGGATCTCCTCCACCTTTTTGATTCTGGGTGGGGGGCTTTGTCATTCAGCAAATTTTCTGTAGCTTTTCAACCCTTAGAAAAGGCAAAAAGTGCCCAGGCAAGCAGGTGCCAGCTTCTAGCTGGGGAAGACAGGGGTCCAGTGACTCCTGCTTATCTGATGGATGTGCTTTAACCCCACCTCAGACTGAAAACAGACCATAATATGACCAGTTTCTTACTACCATCAACAGTGCGTGCTCTGCCCATCTTCCTTCTGGGCTCCGGGTCTTTCTCCTCCTGGTTTCATGGAGCTTGCTTCTGTGGTGGTCAGATGAGTACCCTCTGTGTATCACAAACGAAGTTTTTCCAAGCCAGCCATTATTGCTGACAATTATGGCACAGTTTCTCTTCCCTCACTTAGAAAAGAATTGAATTCTTTTGTAGTGAAATGTACCAGTTTTTTCTTGCACAGCTTCCGGGAGTCACATCTGAGTTAGGTGGACCCCTCCCTATGGAGGAATTCACCCAGAAGGGGAAGAGAAAACAGGCATTTCATTCCTCAGAGCAATGCTGCCAAACATCACTGGGACCCAGCCTTGTTCCCACAGGGAGAAGGATTTTTTCCCCAAGGGGTGGTGCCACTGCCAAGAACCTGGGTGCTTACACTCCCAGCTCATCAGCTAAGGTCTAGGAAGACAGAGATGGTGTGAGTTAGGGGAAAGGGAACATTTTCCAACTGCCCGTTCCCAACAGGTGAGTCCTGGCCAGGTGTGGACCAGCCAGCACAATGGAAGGAAATAGAATTAGAACTTGGAAGTGAAACCCAAGACTCACATGAACTTGAACCATCCCTCTCTTGAGCTGAAGAGGTAATTAATTAATTTAGAGACTTTCTCCCACCACATAAAACTTGGCGGATTAGCCTCAAGGCAGGAAATATGCTAGAACAGGACCTGGCTGTGGCAATTTAATCAGCACAGGGGCTGGACCACTAGGGAGAAACAGAATGTGGGAACTATGTTCTATAAACCTCCAACTCATCACTGCGGCCAGAAAGCAATCCAGGCTCGTACCTGTTCGAGCTTGGGAAGCTGACAAGAGTCATTGTCATCATTCCACCAACAGTCACGTGACCTTCAATAATTGCTGTTCTCTGTGCCTCCCTCTCTCCCTCTGTAAGAGGAGAAAATGCTAATAACTTGCTCTCCTGTTAATAAATGTTAAACACCATAGACACATTCGGTGTTCTATGTGTGTGAACTCGTCCATTCCCTAGGGCAGTTGCAAAAGCAAACAGCATCTCTAAGAGCTTAGTGTATTCTTGGCACCCACGAGTCTCCCGAGTGTGCGCTCCATGTGCTGCCGTTGCTCTGTGTGCCTTCTGAAGCCAGAGGGAAGGGCTCAGCCTTTAGTTGGGTGTTTTTCAAATCATGTCTTCATTCCACAAATACTTTCTGAGCCTTTGCTGTGCGTTGCATGGTGCGGTGCCAGGTCTGTGCCCTCCTGAGCTTGCAGCCCAGTACGGCAGCTGTTGATCGAAGGCTTGTGACACTTCGTGACCAAAGTGATAGGATTTAGATGCAGCAGTCTAGGGAGGGGATTAGGGCATGAGCGTGAGATCCTTGAGAGCGGAATGAGTGCCATTATAGAAGATGCCCCAGAGAGCTTTCCACGGATACGGCATATGCTATCTGGAATCTTTCTGCATCTTGATCATCTTGGACTTCTCAACTTCCAGCAGTGTGTGAAAGGATGCTTTGTTGTTGATAAGTCATCTAGTCTATAACATTTTGTTACAGAAGCTGGAATAGGCTGGACAGTCATGGAGTAGCAATCCTACCCAGAGATGAGGGCTCCGCTAAGAAGAGGAAAAAGGCTATGGTGCCACTGAGTCAGTACAGTACCCTGTCACTGCGTAGGACTGTGGTCTGGGTGGTGGCCCTCTTGGAGAAATTGCAGCTTTTAGAGGCTCTGGGGACATGTGATAGTATGTGCACTGTAGCAGGGTGGGTCAGAGCCCTGTGTGCTTGGTACTTTCTGATCTCTACAGAGGAGGAAGCAAGAGAACAAAAGGCTTCTCTGGGTCACCCGGCCACAACTTGCAGAGCCGGGATTTGAGCCTAGAGGTAGATGAAAGTAGAGGAAGAGGCGCAGAGGTGCCTGTGCTGTGTTGGAGTAGGTAACTGTGTTTCCCTAGGGTTTCTCCGAAGCTGAGTGCTGCCCTCAGCTTTAGCTGGTGAGCCCTGGAGAGTAAAGATGCCGGGAGTCCCACTGGCCTGATGTTGCACCTCGCGTTGTGGTTCTTACTTGATGTGTGGCTCTTCAGTCTAGTTAACTGAAGAGGCACTTGGCAGCACCAGTCCCTAAAGTTCCATCACCCATGGCTAGTCCATCTTCTTAAACATGCTTTCCTGCCTGCTGTGGTTGATGGCTCCTTCAGATCCCAAGCCAGGCTCACATCCACCGTCTTTGTTGTCATAGCATCCTGGACCTGACCTCCACCATGCCTGCCCAGAACTTGAACTTTTTTTAACTGATTTTTTTCATTGAAAATAAATTTTTTTATACAGTATATTCTGATTATGGTTTCCCCTCCCCCAACTCTTCCCAAATCCTCCCCACCTCTCCACCCACCCAAATGCACACCCTTTCTTTCTCTCTCTCATTAGAACACACATAGGGATCTAAAAATAAGATAAACTAGGAACAAACCAGGATAGGACAAAACACAAAGGAAAAAAATAAGATCCAAATTAAAAACACAAGAAATGCATACAAACACTGAGACACACACATTTGCATACAAATAAAACCCATCAAAACGTGGAGTGGTGGTGGCACACACCTTTAATCCCAGCACTCAGGAGGCAGAGGCAGGTGAGTTCAAGACCAGCCTGGTCTACAAGAACTAGTTCCAGGACAAGCTCCAAAACTACAGAGAAACCCTGTCTCAAAAAAAAAAAACAAAACAAAACAAAAAAAAAAAAAACTAGGGCTGGAGAGATGGCTCAGAGGTTAAGAGCATTGCCTGCTCTTCCAAAGGTCCTGAGTTCAATTCCCAGCAACCACATGGTGGCTCACAACCATCTGTAACGAGGTCTGGTGCCCTCTTCTGGCCTGCAGACATACACACAGACGGAATATTGTATACATAATAAATAAATATTAAAAAAAAAGAATCTGCCTAGAGAGCTGGGTCCAAGCTCCACCGTAACTGACAATGGTGGAGAACAGTTTAATATATTTTAAAGCAGGGTTGGATTAAATATATAGTATTTTATGTAAGAGACTTAAAAGTATATACCAATTTAAAACATAAGACTTACTGCTTTGTAGTCTGGAATAAGATACAATGAACAGACAATTATAACATTTAACAGTAAGCAAAGGTGCATTTAAGTTACATGTATGCACGCACACATGCACAGTGAACAAGAATTGGGCGAAATGGATGCTCTTGGTGGGCACTCCCAAAGGCATGCCACTCCGCAAAACACACATGTAATAGAGTCAGCACCAGGGACCAGGCAGGAGATGGCAGGACTTGGTCACCTGACCTGGCCCTCAGTGAAGATGTCAGTGAAGTCACCTGACCTCAGTTAAGATGGCAGTAAGGTCACCTGACCTCAGTCAAAATGATGGCAGTCACGTATTGTATGGAGAAGTCATTTTTTTTAAGCCACTACAGCCTAGCTTGATTGTGTTCTTATGACAGCCTCAGTTCTATGTTTTCTACTATGCTATCAAACCACCTTTGTTGTTGTGGTTTGAACTGGAGGCAGCAGAGTTAAGAGTGTTAAGTTCCGAGGCCCCGGCAGGAGGTGACACAAAGAAATGTGGTTTGGGTGCTCACTTGCCTACTGAGTGAGCTCGCCCTCAAGGAGAGGAGATGTGGACTAGACCACTCAGCTGGGAGATGGTGCAGCAGAACAGAACCAGATGTGTTGGGGGTGGGGGAGAGGCCTTCAGTCAGGTGACACCGCCCAAGTTAGGCTGGAAGGAACAACACCCATTTAGAAGGGACTTTGGGTGTCAAAGCAGATGACACAGTGTTGAATCTGTGGAGGATTCTGACATTTTTGTGCCTGAGAACTCTTAGTGTTTTTATCAGTACTGTGGTTTGGGAGACAGAGGAGCTAACACCCAATGGATACAGGTTTTATCTGCTGAAGAATGGGATTGGATTTCAAAACAGAGAGGCAGTGATTTGGGGGGCCATTAATGAGAGGCACAGTGTGGAATTCAGAGGCCCCCGGCACTCCGTCTTCTCTGCACCCTCAGCATTGACCTTGTCCTCAGCCCCACCACTCTGCCCAGTCACAGGTTCGCTGTCTCTTCCCCATTTCTTTACTGGCCAGAGAGCCTCTCACAGATTTCCATTTAATTGTGGGAAAACTTATTTTTTTTCAACCCCATGTTCTAATCAGAATTATACTGATACCAATCTGCTCTCTTGGAGAAAATATTTCCTGGACTCAACTTACCGAAACAAATTAAGATTTTAGGAAGAAGGTGATGGGATGTATCCAGCCTGTGGCCTTTGGGATCTGTGCACCAAGGATAACTATGAATTGGCCTAAGCATGAACTAATGCAGAATATTATGAGAGTTTTGGGGGGCAGCTTGGTTAAACAGTTCTTGAGCACAGACTTTGTAGATGAAAGCATTGTGTCACAACGTCAGAAGGGTAGACACCCCTGTTTGCCACCAGCATCTTACACCATCTTCATTTTTATTTTATTTAAGCTGTTTTCATAAGTATTAGCTCCTTTCTATGGAAGTTTTCTGTGCCAGCTTTTGTTCAATGTATTTGTAGGTTTGGTCAGTGTGGTTTCCTTCTCTTTTTCATCTCTCTCTCTTTTCCCTTCTTTTTCTTTGCTTGAGATGCTGAGAATGAAACCCAGGGCCTTGCACATCTTTGAGGCAGCATCCCACTATGTACCAGATGAATCATTCTCTCTCTCTCTCTCTCTCTCTCACACACACACACACACACACACACACACGCACACGCACACGCACACACACACACACACATTTGTTCGTATTGCGGAGTGGCATGCTACAGAGTGTGTATGGAGGCCAGAGAACAACTTCCAGGAGCTTGTTCTCTGCTACTGCCATGGAGTTCCATGGTAACTCAGGTCATCCCGACCTTACGGCCATCTCCTGCCACTGACCATGACCCATTCGCTAGCTCTCCTACCACAGCTCTCTGGGTTTGGATATTACAGGCATACATGACACCCAGCCAACCAGTTTCTTAAAAGCCAACTTTTTAGCATGTACTAATTGTATGAAATAATGTATTTCATCATGTATTTCCACACATGTATATGATTTTCTTTTGAAACTATCTGAGGCTGTAACAGTTTTCTTGGGTTAAATTTGTGGATCTAGAGACTTTGTGCTGATCTTCCACTTAATAATCCTCGTTGGGACTTGGATGAAAGACTCAATAGCTCTCAGGTGGGTGGAGACTGATCCATTGCTCTGACTGTTGCATTGAAGGAATTAGCAATCAGGACCCTGTGGTCTGACTGGCCTAATGGCTCTTTTGCTAGATGATATCTTTTACAGATAAGTGACTTTTACGGATGAGCTTTTTTGATATTGGGGAATTCTAACTGAATCCCAATGAAGAGAAATGTTAAGCGCCTGTCTGAAATAACTTTATTCTTTCCTTTAGTAGAGATGCTGTAAACATTCATGGTTGTAATTACTGTACTTTGAATTTTTGAAAAAAAATGTGTGGAGGAGCAAGGATTTGTTTTCTTTCTTTACAAATTCTAAGTAAGTCACAGTGGCTCAAATTCTTTAATCCAAGCACTCAAGAAGGCTGAGGCAGGATGATTGACTTGAATTTGCACTTAGTATCCAAAAGAAAACGTTCTACAAAAATATTCTTGATTTTCCTCTTGGACTGAGAACCTTGTTTACTCTCCAGCCCTTTACAAAAGAGGCCACATGACTCAAGACTCTGGCCTGCCATACTGCCTCTTCTGGCTCCCCTGAAGTCCTACACAGCCTTCACGGTCCTAAAGTGTGCCATTGGGGTCACAAAGAGATAAGATGATGAATGTCTAAGTCTGTTCTCGTCACTCCAACAAAATACCTTAAGCTATTTCTAAAGGCAGCAAGGCCAAGGCATTCATTGAAAGTTTGTCTGTGGTGGGAGCCATTTTCTGGCTCAAAGGTGGAGCCTTCCTGGCATGTGCTTAGGGCAGAAGGGACAAAGTGACTCTAGGATCTTTTCATAAAAACTTTGATCCTAGTCACAAGGGAGCTGAAGGGGTTGGCTAATTTCCTAAAGGACTCCCGGAGGGACACAAGCGATCAGTCTGTAGCAGTGAGTGAGGACTCTATGTTTATTCTTAAGTCTTCAAACCATGGAGACAGATGTCCAAAATATTTAACTGACTAGGGCGTTTTAGAAGTCAGTGACGACAGAGGGCGGCTTGTCAGACTAACCTACGGCTGTCACACGAAGAAAAGTGGACTGGAATCTTCTGTAGGAGCCAGTTTTCTGTGTCAGGTGTAGTGGCACAGGCCTTCGATTCCAGGGTTTGGGAGGCAGGTGGATGTCTTTGAGTTTGAGGGTAGCCTGGTCTACATAGTAAGTTCCAGGTTGCATCTATGATGAGGGCTACACAGTGAGATCTTGTCTGAAAAAGTCAAAGTTTTCCTTGTGTTTGTATTAGTGTGCAACGAGGCTAGCATGTTGGAAATGCCAAGATGTCGCTGTTTCAGGCATCAGCATCTGAGAGAGACCTGGTCTTTTGAAACTTGGGGTCACCGAGCTGCCTTTGACTTTCTCCCACTGCCAACCAAAGCCAACTCCTTTTTCTTTCCTTTAACAGATGAGGAAAAAGAAAATAACAGAGCCTCCAAGCCCCACTCCACTCCCGCCACTCTGCAATGGTAAGTGTCCACTGCCAGCAAATGTGAGCCGCAGACCTTTCTAGCTAGGGCAGGCTATCACTCAGCTATTTTAGCGTTGTCGTGCTTACTTGACCTTTGGTCACTCACCTGAAATCTGTTTAGTTTGCAGGTAAATGCAAAAGGCTTACCTTAGTTGGCTCTAGCCTGGTGATTTGAGTTTTCATATGTCTTTTCTTTGGGGGTTAATTTTTTTCCATTATCGAAACACTGGTAAGGATTAGATTTCATGTTAATTTTGTTAAGTTTTTGCCTTGTTCTATTTTGGTTTGGTTTTTGGAGACAAGGTTTCTCTGTAGCTTTGGAGCCTGTCCTGGAACTAGCTCTGTAGACCAGGCTGGCCTCAAACTCACAGAGATCCCCCTGTCCCTATCTCTGAGTTTTACAATGGATGATATTTTAGTAAATGGTAGAAATGAAAGTCTGTCCATCCTTAACCTAGGAGACCCGAGTGAATTAATAATTGATGGAAATATAATTAACACTATAGCGTTAACAAAAGTAATCCTCTAGAATGACTTCCTGTTAATATTTGAAATTCCTGGACTTGATGAAATGTACAGCAAGCCCCTCTTCTCTAAGCTTTACTTCAACATTGTGTTGTGGCCTTGAACCCTTGAGCTCTCTGACCTGAGACCCTTGCTTCAGAGAACCTGGCAACTGAAGGCTATTCTTGTCTTACCAGTCTAGCTCAGCAAACCCAAAGGAACCCAGGAGCAAAGGGGAGGGAAAGGTTTGGAGAGGGGAAGGTACTCATGTCCATTCCTTGCCAGCCTATGTGCGGGGCTCACTCACACACCCTATGTCATTCTAAGTCAGTGGCCTTTGTATTGCTGCATCTGTTCTATAGAGGAGGAAAATAAAACCGAGACAGTTACATCATTGGTTGTCTACTGCTCTTCAAGTGGGAGGAGGCAGGAATCTGGCAGGGACTCTAAGTGCCAGCCTGGTGCTTGGGAAGGACAGAGAAGAGATCTCAGATTGGGGCTTTAAAGACTGTCGTCTTTCCGTCTCTGGGCTGGTGTGTGCAGAGAGGAAGGGAAAGTGACAGAGGAGAAGGCATTGGAGTAGATCTCAGCTTGCCATCCGGGGTCTCCACTGGCAACTGACAACCAGGGATCTCCACCATCAGCTTGCCGTCCAGGAGTCTCCACAGTCAGCCTGCTGTCCAGGGTCTCCACAGTCAGCCTGCTGTCCAGGGTCTCCACAGTCAACCTGCTGTCCAGGGTCTCCACAGTCAGCTTGCTGTCCAGGGTCTCCACAGTCAGCTTGCTGTCCAGGGTCTCCACAGTCAGCTTGCTGTCCAGGGGTCTCCACAGTCAGCCTGCTGTCCAGGGTCTCTACAGTCAGCCTGCTGTCCAGGGGTCTCCACAGTCAGCCTGCTGTCCAGGGTCTCTGCAGTCAGCTTGCTGTCCAGGGTCTCCACAGTCAGCTTGCTGTCCAGGGTCTCTGCAGTCAGCTTGCTGTCCAGGGTCTCCACAGTCAGCTTGCTGTCCAGGGTCTCTGCAGTCAGCTTGCTGTCCAGGGTCTCTGCAGTCAGCCTGCTAGCAGAACTTCAGTGAGAAGGACACATGGACAAATAAGGGGGACAAGTGAAAGGCCTGGAAAGGAATCTTGGAAGCCACCATTGATATTTGGTGACAGCAAGCTGATGGCTGTTACGGGGAGCTAATAGCGTTCAGAACGCTATCCCCCTCCCCCGTTTGTCTTCCTCTCGTCTCTGCAAGCATTAACCTAAAGACTGTGTGTGACCTGGGGATTTGGCTCAGTTCGTCGAGTGCTTGCCTAGCATACAGAAAGGCCTGGCTTTGATCCTGTATAAAAGATGAACCACATGTGGTAGCTCATGCTGTCATACGTGGGAGGGAGGTAGAGGCAAAAGGGTTAGAAACTCACGTCTCCCTGCATGCAGTGAGTTTGCGGTCAGTCTGGCTGTATGAGATGCTATTCTCCCAACCCTGCCGAAAGGCGAGGGGCAGGTGATCTAAATCTACTTCCCCTAGCAAAGCAGCCTCTGTAGCAGCTTCCAAATAGTACGCCAGTTATATGTCATGGTGCCACCACAGGAGAGGTATCCGTGCGGAGGATGTTGGGTGTGGGGATTTCTAGAAATGTAAGACATCAATGCTTTCTTCTTAGTGACCTGAAACAGTTCATCTTAAAATATCAAAAAGATTCTAGAAGAAACTCACCTTGTGGCATCTGTTTGTCTGTGATGCGCAGGCAAGTGGATCGTTCTAGAACTGACTTCATCCTCCAATTGGCAAGCATGGGGCAAAGCAGATTTGAAAATATTTCCTTTTAGGAATAGCAAATCAGTCTCCAATTTCCTTTGTATTGTATGTTAATATAGCTTCAGTCATTTACTAAATTCAAATAGTTCTTAATGAATACGTACTATGTGTCAGGGATGGTCCTATTCTGGGATGAGAAAGATGAAGAAGAGGCAAGCAGAACTGTCCAGTTTTTTTTTTTTTTTTGAGACAGGGTCTGTAGCCCAGACTGCCCTTGAACTCTCTCTGGCCTTTACCTCCTGAGTGCTGGGATTACAGTGTGGGCCAGGCACTAACACCTGGCTTATCCAGGGCTTTGGGCAAGCTAGGCAAGTGCCTTACCAATTGAGCTACGCCCACAGGGATAATTTTTTAAGGGACCAGAAACGAAACCAGGCACATATTAGCCTGAGGTGGGTGCTGTGGGGAGGCTCAGTGGCACCAAAGGACAGGTGGCAGCACTATTGTGATAAGCAGTAAGGGAAAGCTTCTTGGAGGTGACACTCCCGTGGACAGACGTGTGGCAGCAAACTCCGTGACACCATGGCTAGCAGAGAGGAACATCCAGACAGGACCACTCCAGTGGCCTGAGGCTGTAGCCCGGCTCTCCACTTTTCAGGATGAGCAAGCATACAGTGGACATTCAGCCTGTGCCCAGGATCCACGTGGAGCACTGGAGCAGGTGACGAGGACCTGGGCTGCGAGGAGAGTGACACCCTCGGGAAGTTCTGAGGCCTCTCAGTCAAGCAGAGAATTGAGCCTTATCTGCCCCCATCACCACCCAGGTCATCAGAACTAAGCCAGGGGCAGCAGGCGGCCCCGGAAAAGGCGGTATTCTTCACCTTCTGCCAAGGATGGCTTCCGCTAGGCCCGAGCCTCAGCCCCAGAAGCCCGCTTCCCTGTGCCAGTCTTAATCACGAGGAGCAGGCTGGTCACACACAACCGCACTCCATGAAGGGAGCAGACTGGGCTCCTTCAAAGCACCACAGCAGTATAGCGTGCAAAGAACGCTGCTGTACAGAGGAGCTTTGTCCCTCAGAAGGAACTAGGTGCAGCCTTCATCCTACAGGGACAGCGATACGACTTACAGCGCATCTCCCCTCTCTCTGCCTGCCCCGGAGCTGGTTCGTCAGTGCTCTGTCTGCAGGTTCAGGGATGCTCGCATTCTCCTCGTCTCCCCTTCATCTAGTGGTCACTGTTCAGCTTTATATTTTATCAGCCTTTTAGAAAGGCCAGGAAATACGTATAGTCACAGATGCCTCCTGTTTCTTGTTATTAACACAAGTAACTCATTTTTTTTGTTAGAAAACTAAGCTGAAGATTAGGCTAACGTCCATCTTCACTGTAGTTATTCTACTCCTCCTCAGAAATAACTTTTCAGTAAGGCGTGTGGGTGTGTGTTTACATGCACGCACCCAGGGAATTTTGCACTGTTTTTAATTTGTATTTTATTTTATTTCTAGCCTCCTTATAAGAGGCACACAGATGTATTTACACCATTGCCCCAAACTCCGTAGATCCATCGCTGACTTTATTTCTTAACATCCAGCTGTCACGCCAGATTAGCTAATAAAGAATTAACCTCAGGATGAGGAGCTAACTTGGGGGCCGAAAGCACCTGTCACCGAGCTAACAAACCGAGTCTGAGCTATGGAGCCCACATGGCAGGACAGAAATGACCCCCGTACACCTGCTATGGCACATGCGTGTGCCCCCTCCTCCCACATTTAACAATGAGGAGAATGAGCTTCCTTCCAAGTGCACACGGTGCTGCCTGGAAAACAGCCGCAGAACCGGCCCCTCTTCCTCGTGGTAGGTGTTTAAGTCTGTCCAAATGCACCTCTCAATTATAAACAGGACCCCACAGAAGGTTCCACATGGGGCCTCTGCAGCCCTGGGGAGGGCTTCCTCTGTGCGCTCATGAAGAAGAATAGCTGGTGATGGAGTTGCAGTACTTACTGACCACCAGTTTCTAATTCTGTCTTTCCCTGTACTACAAAGTATTTAGACACATAAACCTAGGAATCTCTCTCTATAGGAATCTTATGTCTGAGTCGTTCAGGTCCTGCACGCTGTCCTCTGTCTCCTGTGGCCGTGTGCACCTGTAGGGATGTTGAGGAGAGCTGCAATGCCAGGCTGGCAGCACCCAGCCTCCCTGGCACGATTTGGCTTGCCACTAGAACTGGGTTAGGAATGGTTTGCTTCTCTTCTGGCCCCTCCCCCCCAAGCCCCCTCCCCACCACCCTGGAGACACCAGGCCTCCTCGGAGGAACAAATAACATAACTGCCAAGCAGCCAAAAAGAATCAGGGCCACATGATCTGGAGGCAGCTTCCAGCAGAAAACAGGCAAATGTTGTCCAAGGGCTCCTGCCAAACCCTTTCCAGCAACCTCGGTCATGAGGGTGAGTAAATCCCACCTCACTGGGGATGCTGGGCGCCGCTGGAATCCCAGCCACACAATCACCTCTATTCACACTGGAGATTTTGAAATGGAAAGCAGCCCTGTTGGGCCATGCCGGCTGACCTGCTGCCAATGCATGGCTCCTCTGTGGCCTGCTCCCTCCCACACCCACTACTGTGCCCTTCCTGAGCCCTGTGCACCTTCAGGGTGGGGGCAGTCTCCTCCTCAGCGACTAGCATAAGATGTAAGGGTCCCCCCATACTTAGAAGGCTAAAGATGAGGCAGTGAGGTGTTGCTTTCTTGGAAAGGGTAGTTGGGAGGTGTGAACATTTTCCTTTTTGTTGATGGGCTGTTGATATTTGACATTAGCGTGAAATTAAATAAATTCGGTGTTTCTCTTTAAAATGTTCTCACAAATCACCAGTGGCTTGCTAGACTTGGCACTGTTCTAAAGCCAGACTGGGATGTCTGTCCTCGTTTTGTTTCTGTTGCTATGACAAACGTCCTGGATAGTTTGGAGAGACAGCTCAGAGGTCAAGAGAGCACACTGCCTCTGCAGAGGACCTGTGTTCAGATCCCAGCACCCCCCTCGAGTGGCTCACAACCACCTGGAACTCCAGGTCTAGAGGATCTAATTAATGCCTCTTTGGGTCTCTAGGCACGCGTGTGCGCACATGCTCTCTCTGTCTCTCCCTCCCTTTCCCTCTTCCTCCTCCTCCCTCCCCCTCTTTAAATTTAAGGAAATATCCTGTCCAAAAGCAAGATAGCAGGGAGTAAGGGTTCGCTCTACTCAGAATTCTAGTCTATCCTTTTGAAGAGGTCCAGCCAGGGACTCCAGCAGCCCATTACCCACATCCACCATCCAGACGAGGGAGGAATGAATAACATGAATGTTTTCTACTCATTCTTGATCAGCTAGTTGTTTTTTTTTTTTAAATGGTACAGCTCAGGGCCCAGCCTAGAGAGTGGGGTCACCCACAGTGGATTTAGCTAACAGTAAAGACATGCCGACAGGCCTACTGGAGCTGGGCCAGCCCTGGTCCAGTTCTTGCCCCACGTGAATCTAAGCTGCATCTAGTTGACGTTTTAAACCTGAACATCACAATATTTTAGACCAGGTCATGGTTCCTAGGTCGCCTGGGGTTCTGCTGAGGACTGACACCTGGTGTCCTGCTCATTTGACTCTGCTGCATGTGGAGGACCCTCCCCAGGGGTGTAAGGAGACCCACAGAGATGATCTTTGGGGCCCCACCTGCCACAGTAAGGCGAGGAGAGGCAGAGATGGGGAATGGATGCAAAAGACGAAGGACACAGGACAGGAAACTGTCAGGATCCCTTTAGCTTCGGGGCCTCCAGTCCCCAGCCTCCTCCTGGACAGAAGCGTTGATAGCTTGTGAGAATGTGCAGCTTTTGTCTAAAGTAAAACCCCAAGTAATAGACGTGGATACTCAACAGCTGGGCAGACCTCTGCACCTACGTTCCTGAACCCAAGCCTCTGGGAAGTTGTAAGCAAACCTGGGGGAGGGATCAGACGGTTCTGTGCTCCGGCCCAGCTAGTCATTGCAATGGCAGAGAGAACTCTCGTTCAGTTCTCTGCTCTGGACTGGCCAGATCTGCAGATTCAGGACATACCGGGGCAGTGCTTCCTCCACCCCCCCATCAGATGATGTCACTCAAAGTCACTCAAGTTCCATAAAATTGCAGAATGGGCAGAGCCACCATAGCCACGCACTAGCCACAGACACACGTCCTGGGAGACACGGGTCTTAGGTTGTTGAGTGAGCATCGTAGAAGTGCGTGTGGTATATGTGCTACAGTTGATCGCCCCTCCGGCCACGAGGAAAAGGGGGGAATTAAATCTGACACAGGAGAGAATGACACAGTCCAGTGACAAGGTTGCTGCTGGTGTGAACGCTTGAGTTCAAGGAGTGTGCTCACTCTGGAAGTCATCATTTAGAGTGGCATGCGATAAACACACACATAGCAGTCATTTGCCACCAGAACGTTTGTATATGGGTTGGAGAGATGGCTCAGTGGGTAAATGTACCTGCCACCTAGCCTAGGACCTGAGTTCAGCCTCTAGACCCACATGGTGGAAGGCGAGAATTGATTTCCAGGAGTTATTCTCTGACTTATACGCACACACACATGCGTGCACATACACACACACACACACACACACACACACACACACGCACTCGACAGCACAGTTGGTATGTCACCCCTGCATCAGCACATACACAGGAGGAAGGCCTCCACTCCACTCTCAGGATGACTGATGCCACAGAGAACAACTTTTCGTTGCTGTTCTGTTCTGAGGACATTACTGCTGTGTATGTGGTTCACTGCTACCAGGCATGTATGGGTGCATTATGGCAAATGTATTTAAGGTACAGGGCACAGGCCCAATAGCTGAAGAGAGGGTGTCTGTGGGGGATGGGGCAAGTGAAGGCTGGAGAATCAGTCAGGGGTCAGACAGTGGAGGCCTTGGATGTCCAGGGAAGGAACCTGGTCTTCTGTGAGGAGGCAATGTGGAGCCATTGAAGGTGTAGAACACTGCCCGGCTCTCATTGCTCAGCAAGTTCCTACTGTTGCAGTCTCAGATCCCAGAACAAAACAACAAACAAACAACCAAGCCAGGCATAGTGTCGCACACCTTTAATCCCAGCGCACAGGAGGCAGAGGCAGGTGGCTCTCTCTGAGTTTGAGGCCAGCATGGATTACGTAGTGATTTCCAGGACAGTCAGAGACACATAGTAAGACACTATCTCTAAATACGAACAAAACAAAACAATATAGTGTCCAATCTCCGTGGCTGTCTCTGCTTTTCTACTTTGGGAATTTATTTTTTAGATCCTGCTTTGGTAAAGTTGTAGCATTTCTGGGTAAGTCAGCAATAACTGAAGAGGTGGTACATACACTTTGCCTGACAGCCATGTGTACATAAAACGCTGTAGGTAAAACATGACTCAGAAGAGAAGCGGTTCCAGGCGTCACAACATTCTCTGTTGCTTGAGAGTGTTGATACAAAGCTGCTCCCCTGTTTCTCAGGAGGCCACAGGCTGAAGCCTTCCAAGGAGGTCTCCTTAAGAAATGTGTGTCTCAGATAATGGCTCACACGAGTTCATTACCTGCCCATAATAGCACAGGCTCAATTCAAATACAATGAAGTTGTTAAATAGAAGATAAGAAAATAGAGCAAGTCCAGAATTGTATGTGTGTGCATGTGTGTGCGTGCATTAAAAAAAAAATCCAGGTGAAATGCAGCATTGTTCACTCACCATGCCAGGCTAATGATGTCCTCTAAAGGAGGGAGGAAAGGGGGAAATTCATCATCAGATATAAAGAGAAATAATTAACTGCTTTCTCTCTTTCCCGCCTCTGTCAGCGGAGCGGATGCTCCAATTAGTAACTCCAGTGCACACGCCGAGCTGCTAGGTTTTGCGAGGCGGTCTGAGGGACGGCGTCACAATGCTATTCCTGAGCATCCTTCTAGCATCAAAGGTGCCCTTCCATGCCAATTACATCCATCATTCACAGAGCTTATTAAAATGCTTCATAGTCATAAGCCACCTGGATACGCGGAGGTTCAGCTGCTCCAGTCACAGGGACAAAACCCGGCAGAAACGTAGTAGGTTAGCAGGCGCTGGCTTAATTAGCTCAGCCTGCATGAACCGTGACTTTGATTGAGCAGATCCAAATAGTTTGTTGTTGCTAGGGGTTCATCTCATGTGCTGTGTATCACCTTGGGTGCCATATTTCAGTCCTGATCTCTTGATCAGATTTAGCAGGCAAACAGACCACAAAATAGTAAAAAGAAATGCAGGCATCGTGACTTTAGTAACACGTAATGATTTGAGAAGCCAGGAATACACCTGAGAGCCTATGCTTTTTGTTATTGGTGGCAGGACTGGGGGCACAGGGTTTTACTTTATAGTCCACACTGGTTTCAAACTCATGGTGATCCTCCTGCCTCAGCCTTTTGAGCACTGGGTTTACTCTCAGCTTGAAAATCCATGTTTTTAACACACCTTTAACTATTCCACTCTGGTCCCTTAAAAAGGGGAGGGGGACTCTCTCATTTAAAAGTGTCCCACAAACAGATTCTGAATGGTTTGAAAAGCATGTTTTCCCACTGAATCCATGGAATTTTGGGGCCAAAGTAAACTTAAGACAACGTTAACACAGTTAGCACAAAGGGACACTTTCCTCTCTCCACCAAGTCCCGCTTCCTTATGTCGGTGCGTTAGAAGGAAAATGTCCCACACACAATGGCCTGAAGAATTGAAGTCAAACCTCTGTTAACTTAGGAAATAGTTTAATGGAACACTCACAAGTCTAAGATGGAACTCGTGGGGTTTATTTTCTTGCTTTTTTGTGTTCTTTATACTTGGTTATCAGTTAACAGAACCTATTAGCTTTACATTAATGTTCTTAACCTTTGTCAACATTATTACTGTGGTTAATAGAGCATTCTAGAAGTAATCAGGCAAGAAGGTCTTCTTGCCTCTGAGAGTTGTGTGTGTGTGTGCGCGTGCGTGTGTTTGTCTCTGTGTGTGTGTGCTTGTGCATGCATGTGTGTGTGTATAATGAATGCATGTGTGAGTCAGAGGTTGACATAGAGTATCTTGTCCCGTTTTCTCAATCACTCTCCACGTTATGTTTTTGAGGCTTAGTCCCTCACTGGCCCTGTAACTCACTGGTTTGGTCTGCTGGCTGGCCAGCTCCAAAGCTCCCCCCATCCCCCCCACCCCGTCTTTTCTTCTCCAGCTCTAGGGTTACACACACACACCTCCATGTTCATTTTTAAAACATGGGCTCTGGGGATCTGAGCTCACGCTTTACAGGAAAGGTTCTCAGGCTTTACAGCAAGCACCACACAAACCAAGTCGTGTGTGTGTGTGTGTGTGTGTGTGTGTGTGTGTGTGTGTGTGTGCGCGCGCGCACGTGCATGGGCTTGTGTGTGCACGCACACAAGTCTGTTTCATATGCATAGACCTGCCTGTAGAGGTCAGAAGATGGTGTTGGATCACTGGAGCTAGAGTCACAGGAAGTTGTGATCTGCCCGCCATGGTTGCTGAGAACTGAACTTGGGTCCTCTGAGAAAAAGAGCAGAATGTGATCTTAACCGATGAGCCATCCCTAGCCCCTGATGAGCCATCCCTAGCCCCTGATGAGCCATCTCTGGCCCCTGATGAGCCATCCCTAGCCTCTGATGAGCCATCCCTAGCCCCTGATGAGCCATCCCTAGCCCCTGATGAGCCATCCCTAGCCCCTGATGAGCCATCCCTAGCCTCTGATGAGCCATCCCTAGCCCCTGATGAGCCATCCCTAGCCCCTCTGTCATTTGGATGCTAAGGTAGCACCTCATCAAGGACGGCATATCAAGCCACATTCCTTAGCATGTCATTTAAAGATTCTTCACAATCCCCGCCATCCTTTCTCTCAGGTCTCCCTTCGCAAACCCCTCTTCCCGCTCAGGCAGATGTTCCCATCATTCAGAGCACACGATATATCTATTGCTCTCTGTTGTTCCGCCTGCCTGGAGCCTCTGCCAACTACAGCAGTAGAATAGGCTTCTAGTGAGAAAAGTTCTCTTAATCACTGGTCACATTAGCAAATGAATTCTACTTTCTGAGCCTTAGTCTCTCGATGTGAAAGGTCAGTACACTGCCTACTTACGTTCTGTTTTGCTTCATTTGGGTTTTCTTGTGAACTCAGATTGACACTTTGTAGCTCAGGCCATGCCTGGACACACTATGTCAGCCTAAACTCTCCTAGAACCCCATACTCTCCCACGCCATCCTGAGTGCTAGGGTTACAGGCATGTGTCAACATGCCTGACTTTTATGTGATTACCATGAGAATTAAAAGAAAATAACCCTGGCTACCCAGTGCCTGGCCCCTAGAACGAGCTCCATGAATTTGAGCTGTTGTTTGCTCTGATAAAATTTCAGTCCAAAATCCTCTGTGGAGCCATAATTATCCACTCCTATCTACACACTAACCAGGGTTTCCCTCTTCAGTAGCATCTATGGTCAGGAGGTTACAGTATTTACATATTCTCATTTCTTGTGTCATTCTCCCCAAATAGACTCCAGAGTGAATTAGGACATAGGTTATGTCTTATGCCAACACAAGTACCTACAGGAGCCAGGAAAGGGACAGAAAACAGACTTGGTGTAAGGAAGACGGGGAGAAGTAAGGACTCTGGCCAACCCCAGGGCACATGTCACCCTGGCCAATTGTTGTCATGAGGGAATATTGGTCCAAGGTTGCCAGACCTCAGCTTTTTCATAAGAAGCCAGGAATCCAGATTCTTTTTTGCGAAGTCCTGGGGTTTAAAAGCTAAGCCATTGGTGCTTAGGCAAAACAAAGCATGTCTGTGAGACACACACACCCCCAGTGGTGACAGCGCCTCATTTACGTGGTCTCTATAAAGTTTGAGCCTCAGCTGGACCTCTGAAGTTACATTGAAGCAATGCTGTGAGCAGCAGTTAGGGATCTTAGCTAAACTTCATTCATCCCAGATCCAAAGCTCAAGACAGCCTCAAGAAGCCTCCTCTGTACCTGGAGCCAGTTTCCCTAGGTGAAACCCAGGTAGAGTTCCATTGCCTACGCCGAGGACACTTGTATTGGTATAGAACAGCTTCATTCTGCTCACCATTGTTTCATTAATTTACTTATGTTTTAATGTGGGACATTTCACGAATATGCCATCCTTATTAAGGGGCCATGCTAACCTCTGTTTCCTTATGTTAAGATCACTGCTTAGCCCCCAGGAAGGGTGTGTTGAATTAAAGACCCCATCTCTGTCCCTCTGTTTACTATGACTCTGCTCACTGTACGCCATCAAGGGCCATTTTGCTCACCATGATATGGCCCCAGGGCCTGGAAGGTGATAAGGTCAATACACATTTGCTGAACAAGTTAAATGATTGAAATGATCCATCCATCAAACACCAGACACCTATTTGTGCCGAGGGATATATGGGACTTCATGAATTCTGAGGTGACAGGATATTCCCCCAGTCTCAGGGTATTTGGTCCCCTAGAAAGGATTGCTTGAGGTATTTACTGGAACCTGGGAATCAGCAGGAACTACTCCATAGGCCCATTCCAAAGAGAGGGCCGTGGGCTGAATGGCCAGGACCCCTCAGCGCTCGGCCCTGCCATTGCCTGCGTCCCTGGGGTCAGATTCATGCATGAGGTTTGAAATGGTTGAGCTGACTTTTTTCTCAGTCTTGTGCTGGAACGAGCTCAATGAGTGTGCCACCCCTTCAAGGGGCCCCTTGGGAGGCCGTGTCCTCATTCTACTTGAGTTAGGACAGTGCTGGACCACTCCTCTGGCAAGTGCCCTCAGAGTGAGGCCAGAGCTACTTAAGGACATTTGTTCCATTGCCTAAGAATCGTGCCTTATTTTAACAACAGCAGCAAGGAAAAGGTCGTGGAAAACAGGTACTCATCACAGTGTCCCCTAAACTTGATTCCAGGTTTGTTTGTTTTTGAATGGTTGCCCTAAAAATCCAGTGACCATAGAACTGTTTTCTGTTGGAGTGTTTAATGAGCTGTGTGTACCCCAGGCTCCTCCAAGGTGTCATGTTCCACAGCAGGGATGTGGGAAGAGGTGTCTTGACCCTCTGACAGATCGATGTCATTGGAGGCAGAATTCATTTGGCTTCCTAAATTCTGTTTACCTTTAAAAAAAACCTTCAATACTTATTTAAATTTATTCTATATCCTCAATGTCTGTCACAGAGTTGGGATACGTAGGTACCGCAAAGTGTCTTATGGAAAAGAAAATTGAGGACTCCTAATGCCACTCACAGGACATCTGGGCCCTGTACTTACAATGCTTGCCACATACCACTTTGTTTGCTATCAACAGCCACCCTAAAAGGTAGTCATCCATCATCACTTCTGAAGGGAAACTGAGGCCTGAGGTTAGGCAACCTGCTCACGGTCACCACACCAATAAACAAGGAGGTTGGGACTTGAACCCAGTTGGAGAGTGGACATTTTCTTCCACAGAACCCCTAACCTGCACTCAGAAATGTTCGGGATATAGCACTACCAGCCTGAATACCGCACAGAGGAAGAAGACCCTAGCATAACCAGAGTTCAACTCTACTAGGATCATGACGTCTCCCTTTTGGCAGTGACCAGTGACTGTCCAGCTGTGTCACCTCTGCCTGCCCATGAGTTTTCTCAGATAATTCCTCTCTGCCACTCTTGTCAAGCCAAGAAGCTCTAGGGTGTTGACCCACAGCCTGTGCCATCTTCCTGTTAGAAATGGCTTCAAAGTGAATGCATGGTTTGAAGCCTGGCTGAGCAGGGCTCCTGCAAGCTCTAGCGTAGCTTTAAAGGTCTGAAGGGACCTTTCTAGTCAGTGTAGCCAGGCCAGTGTCAGCTCATAGTAGAGGGACCGGAATTTGGGCTGGAAAAGTAACCAGGACCAAGTGCAGAGGAACCTGCTGACCCTCTAGGTGGCCCCGGCTTCTCATCATGGAGAAAGAGCCCTGTTTCTGAGACCTTACCAGACCAGAAGGAAGGGGAGCTGACGCTTTTCCTTGTTGTTGCTCTTCTCACTGAGTGTTTCTTTCTCTAGGCTGGAGGAGAACTATGAGATTGCCGAAGGCGTCTGCATCCCCCGCAGTGCCTTGTACATGCACTACCTGGATTTCTGTGAGAAGAATGATACCCAGCCCGTCAACGCCGCCAGCTTTGGGAAGGTCAGTCTAAGCTCCCCAACTTTAAATAATCCACATACTTTAATTTTTTAAAATTACATTTTACTTAGTGTGTTTGTGTTTGAGAGAGAGAGAGAGAGAGAGAGAGAGAGAGAGAGAGAGAGAGGTGAAAGTCGAATTCTCTCCTTCCATTATGAGTCTTGGGATTCAAACTCAGACCCTTAGGCTTGGCGGCAGGTGTCGCTGAGTCATTTTGCTGGCCCATAACACACAGAATTAAAACATCCTAATTCTTGTTTTATGAAGTTACTAAAATAAACACTTGGGTGACTTTGCTGTGATCTTTTGTTGTTGATCAAAGTCCTCACAGAGTTATAACAAAACAATACCAAATCAAACCCCAGAACAAAGCAATTTACAGGGTTTGGTAATACCTGACTATAAAAATGTCAATCAATTCAGGAGCATTATGAAGCAAGAAGTTGACATCTTCTGCCGTCTTTCCTTTGTATTTCACGTGCACAAAGTAACGTTTCTTCTGCAAGAGGCAGATATGAGTGTACAGGTGCATCTATGTCTGATGGTGCAGACGTGTCTCATTGTCATGAAAAGTCCTAAGTTATTAAAACATATTAAATGCGTATTCTTTAGTCTTTGAAAGATATGAAGAATGCCTATCTGAAATATATCTATGCACATCTAGAAAATCTAACTAACATGACTACAAACTTGATTATTATAGATATTATCTATTAACCTATATTTCCTAATTATACATTACATTTTTAAATGAACTACACAATCACAATACCTTAATCAAGATCAGAAATACATATACACATAGACCGAAGAACCTCCTACACCACTTTGTATACTAGGTCAACCTCAAACTTGCAGCTGTCCTTCTGATTGCTAGGGTTATGGGTATATGCCATTATGCCTGGTTATTTCACGTCTCATTTTAGTGTACTCTATTTTCATTTTTTAAATTTAACCTGTGTGTGTGTTTGTGCACATGCATGCATGTGGGTACCTGAAGAGGTCATGGAGGTGTTGAATCCCATCAATCTGTAATTAGAGGTGGTTGCAAGCTAGGAACCAAACGCAGATGCCCTGCAGGGGCAGCAGACACTCTCGCTGCCAAGGTGTCACTCCAGCCTCCCACACCCAGCTTTTCCGTGGATGCTGAGGATCTAAATTCAGGTCCTCATGCTTGCGAGTACAGCCTGCACAGCAAGTACTTTAATCACCAAGACAGTTTCCCCTCCCTGCCCTAATTAATTATTTTTAATTAACCATTTTGATTAAAATCTTACTATTTAGCCCTGTTTGTTTTCAGATTTACTGTATAAGCCAGGCTGACCTTGAACTTACGGTGATCCTGCCACCTCAGCCTCTAGAGCAGTACTCTGTAAGTGTGTTTGGCTGTGTACATAAGTGCATGTGATGTGTGTGGAGACCGTGTCTTCCTCTGCTGCTCTCTACTTTATCCTGTGAGGCAGGCTGTCTCACAGAACTGGAGCACGCTGTCTGTCTAGATTGCTGCCCAGCAGGCTTCAGGGACCCACATGTCTCCTCGCTCGCACTGGGGCTACAACTGCACTTAGCCGTACTGGGGATTTGAGCTCAGTTCCCCATGCTTGGGCTGCGGACAGTTTACCCTGCTTATCTCCACTGGACATCTCATATGACCCTGCTTTCACGTCTCTATTTGGCTTATCAGTTGTGCTTTTTTATTTACAGTATACATGCACAACTAATCGAGCCGCCTTCAGATATCATCATGACACCTCACGGGAGAGCACCCTGCAGCAATCCTCCTTCCTCCCCTCCCATCTCATATTGTCACTCTGCCGTCGTTAGCCCCCCCCCCACGTGTGCGCCTATATAGGCAGATGTATGACTTAGGGTATCGCTGGGCTAGCGTTCTGAACAAAGTATCATCTGGTGGGTGGATTAAAAACAAGTTTTACTTTTACCTGAAGTTACTGATAAGAAAAAGAGAGGAGGAGGAAATAGCAATTTTTATCTCTCTGAGGCTATCCCCGATACTTGTGTCTCAGTTATGACGTGGAACCAGGGCCTGGAGAGCTGTAGGTGTGACAATGTTCTCCGACTTATGGTGGGGTTACGTGAAGATACATCTACTGAAAGCTGAAAATATCGTCAGTTAGACATGTGCTTAGGACACGGAACCTGCTGTGCAGCACAGCCTAGTCTCTCCTACCTTAAACATGCTTAGGGCCTTACAGTCAGGCACAGTCACCCCAACAGAGCATCCTTCCTAAGGACTTGTTGAACATCTCATGCGTCAGCATCGCACGCCATCGAATTCTAGCTCTCTGCCTTTATGATCGCATGGCCACCTGTAGCTGCCCCTCCCTGCCACTCTTTAGCATCACAGACTGTCTCTGACCTCGAAAAGATCAAAATGTGAATGCAAATCCTGGCTTCTCCCGAACGCACGTCACCTTTGTAGCACCTTCAGGTCAGAACAGAGGAAGCTGAGTCATCAGGACAGGCCCGTCTGTCAGCGCTCTGATGATAAGCCAGTTATAAGTAGCCCAGGTGGTGCATATGATCACTCGAGACCATGAGGCTGACACAATTTTTGGTCCACAATTTGTGGGTTTCTTGGGGAAAGGTAGAAATACGGAAAGGCATTAAATAGGTTTTTTTGTTTTTTTTTTTTGAGGGGGGGTTTGGTTTTTTTTTTTTTTTTTTTTGGTTTTTCGAGACAGGGTTTCTCTGTGGCTTTGGAGCCTGTCCTGGAACTAGCTCTTGTAGACCAGGCTGGTCTCGAACTCACAGAGATCTGCCTGCCTCTGCCTCCCGAGTGCTGGGATTAAAGGCGTGTGCCACCTCCGCCCAGCGGCATTAGATAGTTTTGACAGTGTAATTTGAGTGCACAAAGAGACCATTTAGCATTTAGCAAGCCACTTCTAGGAAGGCTTGCTGGTGGCTCTTGGCCGTAAGCACAAACCTAGAAGAGAATATAGTTCATGACTATTACCAGTTTTCTCTGCACACTGAGAGTTTAATCTGTGAGGGAGATTAGAGATCTGTTGGTACGAGTCCATCATTTTCTAGATGGGGAAATTAAAATCAGAGGGAGGGAGTGATTTTCTCAAGTTGCTGCGCTTGGTGGCAGGGTTGCCCCGCCCATGCCGTCTGAGATGGGTGGTGTGCTGACCTCAGTAAGATGGGAAGAAGCCAGGGGCGGGAAGTCGAACTCCAGAAGGCCGTGTTTGTGTGAACTTAGTCACTGGGAAAGGTGAGGTATGAATAAACTATAGAGGTCACTTGGAGGTTGGACAGTGGGGATGGCTCCTCCTTGAATGTCTGGCTTCTTCCTTCTTGCTGGCCAGGCTTGCTCAGTGGTGGGAACAGCTACATGTGTTTGGGGATCTGTGCTTAGTGGTCACATATATGTGGAACACAGATGGAAATAAGACCTCCCCCTTTGAGAGTCCCTCCATTCTGCCCACCTCCTTCCTGTCCTGACATGGGAAGAGGGGCCACTCACATGTCCATGGACACAGGCGGTGAAAGTGTCCTGAAGACATACCAAGGAGTCTTCATGATGCTATCTTGCCATCACTCAAAGGCAGTACAGACAGAGTGTCTTTCTATTTTAAACGCTAGCATATGTTTTCCTTAGCTTTTAGAATATGGTACCCACTACTCATGTGACTTCACATCAACATATATATTTGGTTAATTTGCTTTTCTTAGCGTAGTACCCTGCAGAACTTCCCAGGTCATTTGGGTCTGAAGCTCAACCTCAGCATTAACCAGCCCCAAGAACCCAGACAGCTTAAGAGCTCTGGGCCCAGTTTCCCGGTCTTTAAAGTGGACTCATGAAATCAGCTCTGGGGACTGTGGAGGAAACGACTGTAAATACCACTTAGCTCAGAAACCAGTAAACAGAAGCACTCAGTGCCTTTTAGTTACAGTTATGATTTCATTTTATCATAGCAGCATTCCATGGCTCTAATACTTCATGTTTTTTTAATACACCATCCCTAATGCATGAATGTTCCAGCCCTTCTCGGTGCTCTTCCTGCTGAGCAATTTTGAAAACTATTGTTCTAAAAATGTCCCACATCACACTCACTGCCAACACCGCCTACACTTTTCTTATTATCGTCTGTGCGATTATTCCATATTTTGACTTAACCTGCACCTTACGTAAGTCACCCTGCTCTAACAAGTCTGCCAAAGCTGTCACCGTCTCACACAACAGGGCACCCAGTCACCCTAAGGACAGTCCCTGCCTGATTCACGCGTGGATGTTTGGAGCTCTGCAGCCGTCATCCACATTTCCTGCCTCCCCTCCGCTGGGCTCTTCGCAGACTCCTTCATCCATTCACACATGGGATTTGAAAGTCTACTCCTGTCCCTTCGCAGTCCACATGAATTTCTTGTAGAAACTTCTCTTGGAGAATTTTCTATGGAAGTAGAACTTCAAAGCTCTTGTGTAAATGGATGGCATCCAGGAAATACATGTATGTAACACTTTGTGTGTGTGTGTGTGTGTGTGTGTGTGTGTGTGTGTGTGTGTGTGTGTGTGTGTGTGTAGACCGGACCCTTATGCCCCACACAAAATTGCTCTTGCAGATACTTGAAGGAGGCACAGAGGTTGGATGTTTCGAAGTCTTTATTCACACCTACCATTAGGCTTCAATTCTTCCTCCTCTGAAAGGGGGGCTAGATTTATTGTCAAAACAGAGAGTGACTAGCTCGCTTTACTCCTAGATTTAAATTGGTGGGACTCAGATCCATAACCAGCTTCTGTCTTATTTTTGTTCAAAATTTCCACAATGAATACTTATAAAATACAGTGTGTTACGGTCTTAAGTTTCAATTTCTGTTTGGCCAGCCTTTCTTTTCCCACACCCAAAATGGCCCCTTCAGTTCTCCTTCAGATCAGCTTTCAGCATCTCTGACTCATTGCGTACCCAGGATCCTGTCTCCTCTCTGGTGTGGGAGGATTCATACGTGCTCTGTCACCCTGGAATTTCTTTTAGATCATTTGTTGGGTTGAATCTGTAGAAACAATAAGAAGCCCGGTGGCTAAGTTTGGAAACCAAGGCAATGGGGGCCGTATGATGAGGGCCCAGAGTGAAGCTTGTCTACAGAGGACAGGGACTGAGTGGCTTTGCTGCATGGCTCTGGAGGTATCTCTTGATGCGCCGCACAAGAGGACATATCTGCGGGTTTTCATGCACCACTAATAGACACGATTGATGAACACCTGCTGGCTCCCTGGTGCCAAATGTTAGCGAGGTTAAAGATCAGGGGAGGTCAGTGGGATCCTGTTCATGTCTCTTCCACTGGCAAGAGGCTGTGAACACAAGCGCTAGATCCCAGGTCTCAGTTGGGAAATGTTTTAGGGTCACTTTTAATACCAAGAGGAACATGCCTTAGACAGTGTGTGGCGCTCAGTGATGCTCGTGGGTGTCTGCCCTCCTTTACGCTTCTCTTTCCCCATCTTACCACAGGGCCACTGTGTTGCCATGCCTTTTCAGGAATGCACACCTACAACCTGTGTTCTGTGAAAATTTCACCCACAAAATTATGCATGGGTGCCGTGCATGCTGGGCTTGCCCAAGGCTGGACCATGCACACGAGCCACTCAGTGCCACCTGAAATCATTCCAGTAGCTCTAAAGAGTGCTGTTCTGAACGGCCCCACTTCCCACCCCCACCCCGTCTCCCCAACCCCCAGCTCTGCCTGCCCTAGCTGAAAGAGAGAAGGGTGGACTTCGAGTGACTGAAGGGAATTTGGAAGGCTGGGATGCTGCGGAATGTTAGATCAGTAGCTAGAACAGCATGTGGCGTTCTTTAGGCAGGCTTCATTGAATCCACACAAATAAAGAAAGAGGGGCTGCCTGCCCGTCTGCTCATTTATCAAACAGTGAAGCTCAACCTTCACAAAAGTGTTTTACTGTTTGCTGGAGTCTTGCTCCAGAAATTAAAAGCTGAACAGCCCTCGTGGGGCTGGACCCATCCTGCGGTTTTTTGGATACTCCCAACAAGATTATGCCGGTCTTTCAGATTCAGGGACCAGTTGATGATTTGGTGAAAGGAGGGGAGACTCATTTGTAATTTGCAGCCCATAAGAAACACTTAAAGAAAGAAAGAAAGAAATGAAAAAGAAAGAAGAAGCCAAGCCTTCCCACAGGATTTTGTTGCGGCTGCGAGGAGGAGGTGCCACCTGCGACAGCCTTTCTTTGCTCAGAGTGGGAAAAGTCCAAACTCCACTGGGGCAGGCAAGATGTGATGCATTACAGCCTGCCTCCTCCCATCCCCCACACCAGCTCTGAACAGACTTCCCCTCTTATTTCCTGGAAAAGGCTTCTTTATTGTTGTTGTTTGTTTCCTTGCTTGCTTAAGCGTGAGGAGGTGAAGATTACGCTACTAAATCCCACACACTCTCACCCCACAAATGCATTGCTTCGGAAAGTGACATTTGCCGTACGTAAGCTTGGCCACTGGGTTTAATGTCATCTTCTGACAACCCAGAAAAGGGTGGGTGCAAGGAGGGCTGATTCTGTAGGCAACAGGCAGTGCCGGAGGTGGAGTGCCTCGGTGCTAGCAGAAGGGGATGCAGGGTGGGGCGTTAGGAAATGTAAACCTTTCGTTCCAGCTGTTCACTTCTCTCCTTCCCTCCAGTCCCAGACCCAGAAACTTGTCTCTTGTCCTGCATCCTTGCTCTACTTCAGGCTGATGATGTCCAGGCACCTGTCACTACTCTGCCCTTTGCTCAGCTCAGATCCAGTTCCCGGGATAAATGGCATTCCTTCTACAGATGAGACCTGATGCTCACGTGGCAGAAGGAGCAAAATACTTTTTCCAGTCTTTCATTATTTTTTTTCTTTTGTTTTTTGAGACAGGGTTTCTCTGTGTAGCCCTAGCTGTCCTGGAGCTTGCTCTGTAGACCAGGCTGACCTCAAACTCAGAGATCCACCTGCCTCTGCCTCCCGAGTGCTGGGGTTAATGGCATGTGCCACTACCTGGCCCAGTCTCTCATTTTAAAATACTTTTAAAACATGTAAATGCCCTGCTTCCCTTCAAAGATCGCATCTGGGAGTATTGGGGAAGAGGAGCAGTAGGAACAAGCACTTGCTGTGAAGCAAAGGACCTGAGTTCAGATCCCCAGCACTCTTGTAAAGCACCTGGCATGGCTGGACACAGGTCTGTAAACCCCAGGGCAGGGGATGAGGGTAACACAGTGGCAGGAGGATAGCTTGCTGGCCACCAGCCCAGCTCTAGATTCAGAGAGACCTTTCCTCATAGAAACAGGGCAGGGAGTGGTAGAGCAGGGTGTTAGAATTCTCCTTTTGTCTTCATTCATAGCTACATACATACATGCACATCTATATGCACCACACATGTGCTCACACATGCATGCACACCACACTCGTGCATGCACACATCACACACTTACATATCCATGTACACCACACACACACATACACACACACACACAAACACACACACAGTGTTTTGAGTGCATATCATGCACATTGGCTTATTTCTCATTGTTAGTTAAGCAACTTTGCTTTTGAGAAACTATTATGAGGCAAAAATAATAAAATACCAATGTGGACATAAACACCATTATCCACAAAGATATAATGGTTCCCCTCTTGACACACTAGGAACATCTTTGATGGCTCATGAAAGAAGAATTATTCCTTTACTCTTCCAGTTTCTGGGTCCCATCGTCACCTATCTGGTCGGCTGCAGCAGCTTACTGGCTGACCTCCCGGCTTCGGCCCTCGCCCCTGTAGCCAGCAGACCGACTCAGCTAGAGCTGATCCCCCCACTCCTTCACTTCCTGTTGGTCACCACACCATATTGTCACAGTCCTCGAATAGTAAACAAAAGAGCAATCCCACTCCCACCATCCCCATCCCCTCTGCACTTTTGTCTTTGGTTTTAAACAGCATGCTTGTGTTTCATTTTCTCCCTCTTGGCCTTTCATGTTGAGATGTACACATCGGAACAGAGGCAGTTTCCGTTTTGCTCAGCGTCACACCCCACAGGGCCTCACACAATGTCCAGATTCTAGCCAATGCTCCATGAGAGCTGTTGAATCTAAGATAACGTCCTACTACTCAACCTGTTATGGTTATTGAAACCACACACCGCTGAGCATCAGGAGGAGCCGGAGAAAATGAGACTGAATATTCAGCTCGCATAGAGTCTTAGAGGCCCCAGGAAGGTACTTATAGAGCTGAGTTGGTCATTTGCTTACAAAGATCCTACAGATTGCTGGGGATGTAACTCAAAAGTAGATTGCTTGCCTCACTTGAATGAACCCCTGGGTTTTGTTCCTAGCACTGAATAAATGAGGTCAGGATTTGGGAAAGACACTAGTCAACAGCTGCAAATTTTTACTTAGGAAGAATAAATTCAAGATGTCTTTTATACATCACAGCGATAAAGGTAAATAATGCATTCTGTTCCTGAAAATTGCCATGAGAGTGTATGTTAGGTGTCCTCACTGCACGCACAAGAGAGACAAGTGTGGGAGGCAGTGCTTCTCCTGATCAGCCTAATCTGTTCGTTTCATGGTGCACATTTCAGAATGTCCTTGTCTCCGTGTTCTATTGCTGTGAAGAGATACGACAACCAGTGCAACTCTTATAAAAGAAAGCATTTAACTGGGGGTGGCTGCCTTGCAACCATTATCATCATGCAGGGAGCATGGTTGCCAGCATGGCAGGCCTGGTGCTGGAGAAGTAGTTGAGAGCTACATCCTGATCCACAGGCGGAGGGAGAGAGAGAGAGACTGGGCCAACCTGAGCTTTTGAAACCTCAAAGCCCACTCTCAGCGACACACTTCCTCCAACAAGGCCACAGCTCCTTATCCTTCTAATCCTTTCAAATAGTGCCACTTCCTGGTGAGGAAGCATTCAAATATAGGAGCCTATGTGGGTCATTCTCATTCAAACCACCACCACCATATTGCATGTCATAAACATAATACATTTTAATTGGCCAGTTTAAAAGTAATCACTTAATTGTAGCCACCAATCAAGTGTCTCCAGGAGGATTTCTGAGGAGAAATAAGGTCAAAGGTGAGATCTCAAGGGTATGTGAGTATCAGGCAGACAAAAGGCATGGAGGAAGGTGCTGGACCAGGAGGACAGCCATGGAAAAATCCAGAGGGAGAGAGCAGTGACCGTGAAACTTGGCATCAGTTCCAGATATCCAGAGCACAGGGTCAGGAGAGGTGACCGGAATGAAGGCAGGACCCATCCAGTGGAACGTAGTAGGGCTGGACATTGTCCAGAGGCACCATGGAAAAGTGGTCATGGTGGAGCATGGCTGGACGCAGGACAGTGAGATCCCGGCAGATCGAGATGGTCAGAGACAGATAGAATCACAATACATTCGAAATGGAAGGAAGCCGGCTTGTTGCCATAATATGAGACAGATACACATGCGGCTTGAAGAGAGAAAATTCTGCCCCCATCAGAGAACTGGGATGATCTCAGAGGAACGATACATATTCTGAGGCTGAGCACACAGTAGTGCAAAGGTCTAGAAGGCAGGGGGTACAGCGGAGGCCACCTGAGATGCCCTCAGAGAATGCCACTGCGAGCAATCTAAAGTAGACAGAACCGCAGTTCACATGAGGAAGTTTAGAGAAAGAAGATGAAGCAGAGAATGGACCTCGAGCTTCTGCTGAGCCAGGTGGCCTTGGAGGAATGTGAGAGGGCCACTGTGTGTGTGTGTGTGTGTGTGTGTGTGTGTGTGTGTGTGTGTGTGACCAGAATGACTTCTGTTACTTCTGTTAGTGACCTCTGTATTTTTGTCAAACAGAAGCATTTAATCATCAGATTTCCACTTTTCTGGATGTGAATGGATACTGAGTTATTAGGCCATCCGCTGGCATCACCATCCTCTTGACTTTTTCCCATTTTCTGTAACCTCTTAGGGCAGGGAAAGATGGATATTGTTTATGGCAGGGGCCACGAGAGCTTTTCCAAGAGGTTCAGAGTGAGGCAGTCAGAGGAGAAATCATGACTGAAGAAGAGGTGGGAACAGGAAATCATTGGTCCCTCAAACACAGCTAGTGGGAACAAGCAGAAGCAAGAGAAAGAGGCCAAAGCTGGCGTTAAAGGAAGGCAGCATGAGAGCCTGGGGATGTTCTCGTTCATGAAGAAAGAGTGTGGTTGTGCTGGGGCGTTGAGTCCAGAGTGTGCATGTCTCAGGTCTGTGTCTGGTGAGCTGATGTGAATGGTGGGATGGTTGATCAGAGTGCGCATGTCTCAGGTCTGTGTCTGGTGAGCTAACGTGACTGGTAGGATGGCTCAGTTCCCGAGTCAGTTTGCTCATCTGTACAGGGGGAATAGCTCAGCGCTGGCATTGTGCCGACTGCAGAGGTGGTATATGCAAAGTGACTAATGGCACCCAATCCAAGCCTGGGACCGAGTGGGCACGACACCAAGCCCTGTTGTTTAGTCCCAGCATGCCACTCACTTCAGTAGGGGAGCAAGCAGGGACACCCAGTGCTTCACGAGAAAGTGCATCCATTACTTTTTCATCGCAACTGGACAACTTGGAGAAGGGAAGGTGTTTTGTTTCGCTTGTGTTTGAACACTTGGCCTGCCTTACGTGTAGCTCCATTGGGAGAGAGCTGTGGAACCTTACTGAAGGAAGTGGGTCACTCAGGGAACCTCTTGAGATTTTATTGACTGACCCCACTTCCTGTTCCCTCTCTTCCTGACCACTGGAGCTGTAGATCAGCCGCTTCCTGCTTCCATCATACCTTTCTTGCCAAGATGCCCTATATCCCCTCAAACTATAAACCAAATAAACCCTACCCTACTCACATTGTTTCTTGTCATGTATTTTGGTCACAGAAAGGAGAAAAGGAACTCTAAGATAAAGTGTGTGGGGCAGAAAGATCTTGAGAGCCAGAATGGCAGGAAGTCTTCTGAGAGACTGACGTCTCTCCTAAAACACCTGCAAAGACACCACCTGGGCGATGACCGCCAGAATAGGGGAGATTGTGGGGCCCCACCCTCCACAGAACTGCAGGCACTAATGACTGCGGAGAGAGGGAACGCTAGCCTTTCCTGAGCATGAGCCCCCGACTTGGTTATCTAATACAAAGTGGTCAACCCTTACACCATATACATACAAAAAAACCGAAACTGAATTCAACAGGTTATATTTATATGTTTGTGCATATGTTTATATCTCTGTCTGTCTGTCTGTAATGACAAAGAAAAGGAAGATATCTTTGAGACTTGGGGGAGAGGCATGAGGGTTGGGAGGAATGGACACGGAGAAGAAGAAGGTCCCTAGCATTTCCAATGACAAAATGAAATGACCACATTTGCCTTTTAGATGGCTCCTGTTAAGGAGGCTGGATTGGAGGCAGGGCCTCCTGTTGGGAGAATGTGTCTGTGCTTCAGGTAAGAAATAACATGGCCAGAGCAGAGTTGGAAGGGGCATAGAGACGCAGCTGATTCATAGGGGGTGGAGTTGGGGGACAATAAGGACTCCCTGCTGTCTTAGGGAAATTAGCAGAAGGTGACACTGGTCACAAAGATGGTAAAGGCACCATCCCAACACACAACTGGAGAGGATCATAGGTCGGATTGGTCAGTGAATTCCCAGACAAAGAATAGCAAGGACCTGCATTGTAACTCGTATTGACTCGTGGAGGTAGAACAGATGACTCCGGGAAGCCTGTCCCAATGTCCCAGTGGCCTGTGGCTTGTCTGTAGATGAGACTGTGGCCCTGTTTTTCCAGCCAAAGGTTTGCCTATTTGCTCTGCAGAGGTTGTGTGGGATACCATGGACATAAACAGAACAAGGCCTCAGAACCCAGCCAGCCTCCTAAATCAAGTGATAATGAGACTTAGCAACCAAACAAAACAGCGCTGGTTTCTTTTATTATCGGAGATGATTTACAGGGAACAGCGAATGGTTTATGTTGTTAAGGAGAAAGAAAACTCCACGCTGCAACATTCTGATTGATTTGGGATGCATCTTGTGAGATTATGTTGTCAATCAGGACTACTTCTAATGAAATTCTTTTCTTTCCGCATAAACAGTTTGTTGAGGACAGCGGGGAATCACAATTTTTGTCCTACCCACAACCCAGCCACCCTAGAGAATTCCCAGTTTAGTTCTCCACATAATCTGCTCATTCGTGCATCTTTACAAGCGAAAGTTATAGCTAGAGTTTAACGTGTGCGTCTACCTGATATCCCATCAAAGCTGTTTTGAAGTCGTGATATATTAAAAGGTTTTATGGCGACACAAGTACTATTGAATGTATATACAGCATGTACTTAGCTAGTCCCCTGCCCTGGGGTATTCTTGGTGTTCTCTAATTTTTCTCCTATTAGAAGACCCACACCTTCTGTGTTCTCACCTTAGGAAACTTTCTTAGAATTCGTAGATCAGAAAGTTTGAGTATTCCGTGGCCCCTGACGTATATTGTAAAACTGTTCTGGAGGAACAGCTGTACTAATAGGATTGCTGGGAAACTGAAGATTCTAGTTGTACAATAGATTTCAAATTTTTATTACAGTTGTTTAGTGTGTATGTACATGAGCATATATATGCTCATATGCATATGTATACACACATATACATGCCATAGCACACGTGTGGAGGCCAGAGCACAGCTTGCTCCTTCCACTGTGTGTCCTGGGGATGGAACCTGAGTGTCATCAGGCTGAGGCTAGTATGTTTATCCATTTGTCGAGCCATCTTGCTGGCCTTTTACTACAGTTTGACAGCACCAAGTGTTACCTTTGTCATGATATCTGCTATAGAAGGCTCAATAGAGTACTTCACTGCTGTGCCCATTTGCACAGGAGAGATTTCCCAGGGCTGAACACACGAGAGGCCCTGTTTTTTCTGAGAAATTAGTGTGTCCTGATGGACTTCTGGGACTCCTGTGTCACTATTGTTATTTTGTCTGCTTGGGTGGCTAGGAAATCAGAACCCAAATCATGACCCTCTTTCTGCCAGCGTGAACTCTTGACTCAACATTTATGTTCCTCTTGTCCTGGGCTATCACTAGTGTTCATCCTTAACCCTTGGTAATATCTGCTCTGGACCTTCCTCTGTGGCTGATCACACCAGGAGCCTCTGGAGGGGCTGGCCACAGGGTGACGCCAGTGTGAGGGAACAAGGCCATTAGACCTTGGTGTAGACTTAGACTGCGCACACAGGACAGGGATTTCACTGACCCAAGCTCTGATACTGCTTTTTACATAGGATGTGGCAATCCCAGGGGACACATGACTATAAAAGTGGCGCCATATGTAGTTCAGAAAACAACTGAATCGTTTTTTAGTTATCACCGTTTCTCGTGTATGTTTACATACATGTGTGTGGAAGACAGAGATCCATGTTGAATGTCTTCCCCATCATTCCCCACTTTATCTTTTGAGATCGGGTCTTTCCCTGGGATCTAGGGCTCTCCAGTTAGGCTGCCTACCAAGCCCCCCAAATCCTTTACCTCCATATCCCTAGCGCTGGGATCATGGGCACTTGAGTGCCGTTGCGTACAGCATTTTACATGGGTGTTACGGATCTGAATTCAGGTTCTCATGTGCATCAAGCACTTGGCCCAGTAAGCCACACCCATGAGCCCATGAAACCACGCTTATAAAGTCTCATTTTCCTCCCCACATGGTTTCATGATGTTCTTGCACTAGATTCTCTGAGGAGCATGTGAGCTATCTCTTCTCTCCACCTCGAGATGAGGTGAGGCTGCCTGTCTGTTCTCCACACTGAAGGCTCCCTAGTGTGCCAAAGTGGGCAGTCTTCACGCTGCCCCTCTAAGATCTCAGTTTCTCACTATTTGTCCGCTTCCTTCTGTCCCACTGAACTGGTGCTAGTGTAGTCGATGCCAGCACCAGTCGTCACTCTGATTAAGGGCAGACGGCATGACTCCCGGAGTCTTCAGACATCCCAGAAGGAAACCAAGGCACATGGAGCTTAACTGTGTCAAATCCAAACAACGAGCAGGCTCACAGCGCCTGTTTATCGCATGGATGGGTTAAGTCAGTGAAAGCACTGTCATGGATGAGAAGAGGAAGCCAGTGTGATGAAAAGAGTCTGATCTCTAGGGAAAGCCCTTGAGGTTGCACCCCACCAGGGGGAACAGGTTCAGCATCTCATCAGGCAGGACAGTGTGTTGCACTCCACTAGCTGGTCAGCATCTCTCTGACCGTGAACATCTGCTCAGGACCTAGCCAGAAGGAAGAGTGCCTGGGGCTTCCGAGTGAGTGTAAAAAGGAAAGCTTCCGAGGAAGGCATTGAGCCGCCAGGAGGTTCTGAAGCACATTTACTGAGTACCTGCTAAGCTCTGGACCCTACATATATTTAACACACCCGAGTTTCACAAGTATTCTTTAAGGTATAGGTTATTATTATTTTTATTTAAAAGATTTTATTTTTAATCATGTGTATGCCTATGTGTCTGTGTGTGGGTACGTGCACATGAGTGTGGGTACCGGAAGAGGCCAGAAGGGGGCATTGGATTCCTTGGAGCTGGAGTTGCAGGTGGTTGTGAGCTGCCTGAAGTCAGTGCTGGGAACCGAACCCGGGTCCTCTGCAAGAGCAGTGCCTGCTCTTAACGGCTGAGCCATCTCTCCAGCTCTTCAGTTCTGTTATATAAATGGGGAAAGCATTGCCATCTGAACATAAATGCACCTACCTTACAAATGGCTGAGTTAAGATGTAATTCGGGTTCTCTAATTTCCCAAACTCTACCACACAACTTTCCATCATTGTCACCTCTCCTAAAATGTCATCAGTTAAACACCAAGAAAGGAGGACTGTCGGCATGTGTCTACCTTGGCCCACGGCCTCCTCTCCAGACTCCTTTCAGGAGTGTGGTTTTCCCAGGCCACAGTAATTACAATCCTCTCCTCTCCAGAGAGAAGGAAACCATCTGGAGAGGAACAAGACCCTTATCTTCTCAGTCCATAGCAAGACCAAGGTTTCCTATGTGCCAAGCCCTAAGCAAGGTCTTTGCTCTCACACACCCTACGTTCAAGAAGCAAGAGACCCGATTAGCACTCAGTGAGGAAGGGCCCGGATGCTCTCAGGTGAGACCAAGTCAAAAGACAAAAAGTAGAACCAGGTGATGGCAAGGAGCTGCCTGTGCTACTGGACAGCAGTTGGTCCCAGGAGGCCTCTGAGCATGGAGATCTGACTCAAAAACCCAAATGTCATCTTCAAAGATGGAAGCCCATGAAATGGGGGTGACCTTGAATTCTTGTAGGGAAATGTGGGGAGGAAAGGGACCAGCTTGTAGGGATGAAGGAGGGATGGTACACAAGGCGCAGTTACAGGGCTGAAGGTGGGTTTGGTTCCAGGTACGATGGCAGGCACAAGAGGGATTGGTATACTTTAGACAAGCTGGCTTCTCCTGTGTTGTGAATACAGGGAATAAAACACCACAGCCCAGTGATATCCCCTCAGGATCTGAGCCCCACCATCAAAGCGCTGTCCACCTGCCCCCCCACACACCAGAGTTCTCTCTAGGGTGCCCAAAGACCCCTACAAGTTAGTGCACCAGATTCTGTTTCCTTCCCTTCAGTCACACCACCGCCACCACCCTTTTCATGATGGGTAACTGGTTCTTGTGTTGTCTCACACACACACACACACACACACACACACACACACCAGCCCTGCCCCCCTTTTCCTGATGAGTAACTGTGGCTCTTGCGTTGTCTTACAGATCATAAGGCAGCAGTTTCCACAGCTGACCACCAGAAGACTCGGGACCCGAGGACAGTCAAAGTAAGCACCAAACAACCCACTGGGCCTTGAGGGAAGACCCTAGACCGCTCCTCTGGAGCTTGAATCTTGGCCTTGGGGGGAGATCTGAGCCCAAGTGGGGACATGGAAGAGAGGCTGGCCATCCAAAAGCCTTTCGCCCAGTTGCTTGTTGCCATCTGACCCTTGCCACCCTGTCCCCAAGTGTTCTCTGTAAAGCAATCTCCTTTGCATATTTTCAAGAAGTCCCGTGATTTCTTAGACCATCTCCAGGTTGCATGGACTGTTCAGTTGAGTAACCTCTGCTCTGATTGTATAGAGTGGGCCACAGACACAAACCGTCTCCACCAACCAAGAACATGGGGAGAGGCTGGAGGTTCCTCCTGCCTTTGCCTTTTCAACCAGCCTGTGAACCACCTCCCTTGTCTGAGACAGTTTACTCTGAAAACTCTAGTTCACCATGGTGAGATTACAGGTCTCATCATGCCTGGCTTGCCAGGAACATTCTGCTATGTAAGACCGACATGGAGACTTCCGGTCATAGTAGAGAGTGAGAAGGGCAGGGTATGGAGAGGCCTCCTGGAGGAACTGTCGCCTAGGACCAGAGGAAGTGATGGCCATGAGGACACCTGTCTCCCAGGTGTGGACCAGAAAGGGGGACCCAACCTGTCCTGCTCCATCAGAGATACACAGGATTTACCTCTAAAGATATTTTGGAAACTTTCAGGGTTGGGAAGTGTTCCTTGGGAGAGGGAGGTGGCCACATAAGTTTGGCCAGCCCCAGTTCAACAACTCCTCGTGCTGGAAGACTTCTAAGAACCTTTCTTATGCTAATGTGCACGGCAGCTCCACTAGAGGGTGCCTTTTTCTCAGGCAGCAGTCTAGACCTTTGACCACCCCAGCAAGGCAGCACAATGAGCTGTCAAACATCAAAACCTTAAATCACCATATAAGACTAAAAGTCTTGTCTTGGCGGGGGGTGTTCAAAAGCACACCCCACATGGTTACCCTGAGAAACTCACAATGGCCTCTGAGCTGTACACCCTAAGTTTTTATTTCCATTTGATTAGGTTTTTATGATGAGATAAGGTTTTAGATAGCCAAGGCTGGCTTCAAACTGGATATATAGCAGAAGGAGGCCTGGAGCTCCTGATCCTCCTACCACCGTGATCACAGGCCTGGGCCACCACCCCTGGCTCTGGGCAGGACATTCTTATCTTCCAGTGAAGACTTGGCTTTGGGAATGGGAGGGGAAGAAAACAGATTACCAAACTCAGGAAAACCCTTTTTTTGGTAAAGTCTGAAAATGAGAATAGGTGAGCATGCGTGTGTGGTGTGTATGTGTGTCTGTCTACATTTATGTGTGTATCTGTATGTATGCTTGTGTGTGTCTGTCTGTCTGTCTGCATTTATGTGTGTATCTGTATGTGTGCCTGCTTGTGTCTGTGTGTCTGTCTATGTCTATGTGCATATGTTTCTCTGTCTCTCTCTCTGTGTCTCTGTGTGTGTATGTCTGTGTGTGTGTGTGTGTGTCTGTGTGTGTGTGTGTGTGTGTGTGTGTGTGTATCAGAAGCTCTTAGAAGAAATCCCAAAGGAATGTCCAGAAAATTTTTTAATAAATAAAGGACATCTTAAGATATTTCCCAGGGTGACTGCATTGAAGAACAAACTTCCTAACTTCATTTATAAAGAGACATTCTGGTATTTTATTTAAAAATAAGGTTGCAACTTCAGTAAGGACAGAGTGCAAAAATCAGATTCTTTGTTAATTTTTCGTTGGTGATCACTAAGTCAATAATTCAAAATCTTGGTTGAGGCAGATTTGAACCATACATGGTGGCTCTGCGCATCATCCTAGGACTTTGGAGTCTGAGGCAGGAGGCAGAAGTTTAAGACCACAATAATTTAAAGGCCAAGCCGCCCGAGTTACACAGCAAGACGTTTTCAAGGTGGGGATGGGAGGGCTGATTAAAAGGATGCTGACTGGATGGAAACTTTTGTCTAGCCTGTGGTCTTTGGAAACCACTGGCTCCAGTACATACTTTCTGATTTCTAAGAAGGAATAGTTGAGTTGGTAGATATGGAAAACCAGAACAGAACATGTGTTTCCCGCCCCACATGCGCTTGGAGAATGGTCCTACTGACAGAGCTTGCTTTTCTCTTTGCCCTTATCTTTTTTCCTTTAACCTACGCGTAAGCAGACTGGGCAGCATCCGTGTTTGAAGCTTTGCATGCTCAGAGCCCTGTTCTATTACTACTGTAAGGATCCTTCCGCACTGTTCACTTCCTCAGCCAATCTAAAGGCAGCAAGGAGCTTCAGACTGCAAAGGAGTCTCCTGATGCAGCATGACCTCTCCAAATCCCTCAGCAAACCCGCTTTGATAGACCAAACATAGGCATGGCTAGTGAGGAGCGATAATATTCCCTTCAGAACCTAATTAGCAAAACCAAGAGGGGACGAGACCAGAAGAGTAACTGTACTGTAATTTAGCAACATGTGTGGTTAATCAAGAAGTTGGCTGTTCTATTTTATAATGTTGTAAATATCCCACAGTGTCATATTAAGATACAACTACCTTGACTTTAAGCAGTTCTAAGGAACATTTTAAAGCTAAGGCAGCTACAACTGTCTCCTCTCCAGAAGGTGCCTCTGGAGTCACTGGAGCCAGCCCCTCCCCCACAAGGGGCCCTCAGAGGGAAAGGCAGTTATGTGACAGTTGGGCAGTAGAAGACCCAGACGGTCGATATTAGCTCAACACAAAGAACTTTCTGGTAACTCCCTCGGCTGAAAATGAGCTGGGCTGCCTTCGGAGGGCCCGAGTACTTCATCCCAGGAGGCATGCAGATGGAGGCGAGCTGCCCTCTGGGCAGAAATTTCACAGAATGGTACCAGCAGGAAGGGGGCTGAGAGAGGGAAGGTTACAGTGCCCCATTTCTCCCTCCTGGTGAAACCTCTCCCAGGACTCAAAGTGCTTCCTTGGACCCATCACCATGTGCATAGTGAAGAGTAGCTGATGCGTTGGCCAGTGTCTCTGAAAAGGAGGCCCCCGGTTACCCTAGCCTTACCACTGCACTGCGAGACTCCACCCTAGACCACTAACTCGGAATCTTGGGGGTCAGGATGCTGCCGTGTGCTCTGTGGGTGATTCTTAGTGTTAATAAAGCTTGGGAATCACTGACTGACTCAGAGGTGCCAAGCCCGTTAGAGGCTCACAGCCTGCCTCTGCTGCCTGCTCACCTGGGTGGTAAATTCTCTAGACCTTGGTTTCCTTGTTTGTAAACTGTAAAGTGTGAGTTCTTCCTAGCCTCGTGGGGAGTTTGTGAAATGACGTATGTCAAGCCCTTCTTGCCGTGGACCTCAAGCTGGAGGGCAGCTGGTTCGTGGGCCCCATTCTCAAATGTTCTGAATCAGTGGGTTCTGGAAAGGGGTCTAGGAACCTGCATGTCTGATAAACTCCAGAAGTAATTCTGAGGCACACCCTGTTCATGCCGCACAGTGGCTGTGTAGGCAAACAGACTGGCCCACAGCCTGTCCTTGCCTGAAATTGCCCTACGCCCTTGAGCAAATCGCTTGCCGGGTTTTTTTTTCATTATTTTCTCATCTTTAGGATGATCACAGCAATCCTCATTTCAGAAGAAGGTGATTTTCAAATTAATGCGAATAAAGTACTTTGCGAAGTGTTCAGAACCTAAGTGCTCAGTGTGGAAAGATAAACCAAACCCCAAACCCCACCAACAGCAAATGCAGCCTCCTTCTGTCCCTCTTTAGTTGTAACTGAAAGTGTGTCTGTGATTATGCCTATTATGAGTTAAGAAAAAGTTCTTGTCTTTGGCATTCAGGGTTAAGTGAGACACCGAATGTATCTTCTTAAAACTGCAGCTTTTGCTGGGTGCGGAGGCAAACACCTTTAATCTCCGAGGTGGCCGTCTGAGAGTCTGAGGCCAGCCTAGCCTAAATAGCAACTTCCAGTCAGGGTTACACAGTCAAGCCTAGTCTCAAAATTAATAATAATAAAATAAGAATGAACAAATCATAGGTCCCTGAGACTGGACTTTACTGAAGAAGATAATCACGGCCAGGTACACTTTTATTGGTGATACATGAGCACATTCTGCTCTGATCCCCACAGAGAGGGGACACTAAGGTGCTAGGTACCCTTGGTAAGGTATTTGGTAGACATTAGAGATCAGGTATAAATGGAAAATTTCTCTTCCCTTTTTTGCTTTGCAAAGTATTTGACTTAACATTTTCTGTAGGAGGCAATTTTAGTTATTTTTACCTGCCTGATTGATGGCTGGCAACGTGGAACTTTGGCTTAATTGCAGACTTCAGGGATGTCAAGCCTTATAGAAGAGTTAACTCTTTCAGCCCTGGCTTAGATATGTCCAGCCATCCATGGTTTTGAGCAACATTCTCTAACCCAGGAAGCCCCCAACTAGTGATGATGCATGTGCACCCCATCTGTGTCTTTCTCGGTGGCCCAGGTACCATTACTATGGGATAGCAGTGAAGGAAAGCTCTCAGTATTACGATCTGATGTATTCAAAGAAAGGAGCCGCTTGGGTGAGCGAGACAGGCAAGAGAGAAGTGACCAAACAGACGGTGGCGTATTCTCCCCGGTCCAAGCTTGGGACTTTGCTGCCAGACTTTCCAAATGTCAAAGACCTGAATCTTCCAGCCAGTCTTCCTGAGGAAAAGGTAACTTCATCGAAAGTGAATGCTGGGGATGGTTGTCCTCCCTCCCTCCCTTCTTCCCTCTCTCCCTCTCTCTCCCCTCCTTCCTCTGTCTCTGATAGAGTTCAGAGAATCCCCAAATGTCTACGATGCTTTTTTGCAGAAGCCCATATACAAATGCTGCCTTGGGTCTATTTTCTCAGTGTCACAGCCACAAGGGGAGTTGAGTCCCCCCAAGCCCTGCTGTACCATGTGCTAAGCGCTCTACAGTGCGCTGGACACATGAGTGTGAAGAGCACGTTAGTTTGATCTTCCTGGAGCCCAGAGTCTCAGGGTGGAAGACGGGGCAGAGTAAAGCCAGTGCTTTTATACCGCAGGGTGGTGTTTGGGTGCCACGCGAGCACAGAGGGAAAGCCAGCGTCACTTTAAGGGCTATCGTCCCCCTCCCCCTTCAGGCCTTTCAGGATGCGTGGCTGTTGGGTGAAGCCCATCCCTCTAGTGGAACAAATGGTGTCAAGGCTGCAACCCCAGGGCAGCCCACTGTGTACGGATGTCTCCTTAGTCATTGGTCCTCCGCTCCCCCGCAGGTGTCTACTTTCATCATGATGTACAGGACGCACTGTCAGAGGATCCTGGACACCGTCATAAGAGCCAACTTTGACGAGGTAGGTCAGCATCGCTATGCCACGAATGCTCTGTTACAATATTGTACTTCACACCGCTCTGCCTTTAAGAACTCCCACCAGGTGCAGGGCCTGGTGTCTAGAAGCCCCTGGCACTGCCCTTATCCCTGTCTCACGGAGGTCATTGTGCAGATCAGGCGGCATTGGATTTCCCTTGGGTTGACACATTAGGAGGGCCATCTGGCCAGCATGTCGGCATACCTACACATCTGGATTCTGAGAGGCTAAATGATATTTTGACTTCAGCCTTCTCCTGAGATCATCCACCGTATTGCTTCTGGGGCTATTACCGTCCTCATCCCTCAAGGCCTGCTCTCCATTTCCTCCCAATCCCATCAGTAGGACCATCTCTAAATGCGAGGAGTGCACTCTGGTTCTGCTTTAGGGCATTGCATTCAGGGGAAGGACAGAAAGGGAAAAGCCAAAGAGAATCGAGGCACCTGTTTGACCAGAAGGACACTAAATTCCTCGTGCCCACAAAGCCACGTACCTCACCAGAGGCCTCAGTGTTTAAAGATGGTGTCTTTTCCGTCAGAAACAGTGGCGGCGGCAGCAATAGCACCTGGGGACTGGATATGGACGTTCAATTAGAGGGAGGATAACTGGCCTCTAAATGAACTATGAAACTCTGTCACTACTGGTGGACAATATCCCAGAGATTCTTGTGTTTCGTTAGGCAACATATCCATTGTCTTTCTCCTGTTGCCTGGCTCTGTAGGCAGAGCACCAGAAGAGATGGCAGTGTGTTGGTAAAGACTCTCAACTTCTGTGCCTACATCTCTAAAACATCCTTTCAATTCCTCCGGATAACTGAAGTGGCCATTTCAGTGGCTCTTTTTTTTTTTTTTTTTTTTAAGTTTCAAAACTGCTGACAGCAGCAAATAACGAGTTACAGTTAAGACGACTCTGGCAGCCACAAGTAAGCGCCAAGTCCTATCGTCCTGGAAGCTTCTCCCTTGGTCACGTCACGATCTAATCTGGATGCCCTTTAGTTGAGAGACTGGTGGCTACGGATGATTTAGGGATCCAGGCTCCTAGAGTCTCAGAGTCCTGTGGTTCAGCCTATGGGCTGCATGAGAGGCTGCAGGGAGGTCATGCCTCATTCTTAACCTTGTCCTCTTGGGATGAAGTCACAACACCCTTGTGTGATTGACAAGAGTGGGCGCCATGTTAAGGCAGCGGGTTTGAGGAGTATGTGTGAACCCCCAAGGCTACTGTGACACTCTGCCTATCACATGCAATTTTATTTAATTCAAAACTCATTCCCATCATTCCATTGCACCTGTTTCCAACACTTAATGGTCATCAAATGTCGCCACATGTTACTTACTCATTTTAGAGACAGACTCACAGGGGAGAAGGAGAGGCTTGCAAACCAGAGAGTAGACTGTGGAACATACGCGGGGGGGGCAAAAGCACCCCTAAGGAGGACAGATTCAAGGCCTGGCTCTACATTGCAAGTATCAGTTTCTCAGCCGAGAAAATAAAACAGCACCCCTACCATATAACTCGCAGGATTAGCAGAAGGAGGAGATGCACAATTTATAAACTGTAAATGGTCTTATGGATGCTTGCTATTATTAGACATCCAGTCGTCCAGAGAACAAAGGACTTGTTCAAGGTCACGCAGCTGGGTTAAGACCAAAGCTGTGACTAATACTTTTGCTACCCGACACCTTTACTCCCACATCCTTTCTACTCTCCTGGCTGCCTTTAAGGTGCCTAAGCAAGACATCGTTCAGTCCACCTATCCACAGCACAGGGAGCCAAGTGGCCACAGCAGCAGGAAGGGCGATGTTTTACTTCTAAGAAAAGTCTTCAGTAGATGGATTGTTTGCCACAAGCATTATGGCATAGCTTTCCCGGGAAGGGACCTTGTTCCCTGCTCATTCTTTCTGGCTGTGCTCTCAGACTCCTGGGCATACTGGTTGGATGTATGAGTGGGTGTTTGGATTGGTAGGTGGGGGATGATTGGACAGATGGGTGCAACTCAAGTAGAACGTTGTCAAGCAGGGATCAGACCCATAAATTCACATGGAGGGGACTCCTCCCCAGACACTATATTACAATGATCTAGGGGGTCCCAGAGTCCCATGGTTGAGTCTCTGAGCTGTCATTTCCTAGCCTGTGACTTTAACCAAAAGCATTGTCTGCCTCTGAGCCTCACCTCTATTGTTGTCAAAAAATTTGATCAGTGATCTCATAGCAAAATTGGGGCATATACTAAATAGTGTATGTAAAGTGTCCAAGTTTCTGCAAAAGCAAAATAGATGATAGACATTTTGGCAACTATTGCCTTACTGAGCACTTTCCAATGCCATGCCAAGTAAGAACTCAAATCACGTCATTAGATATCTTTCTACATGTTATCTGTGTGTTTGCTGTAAACTAAACACGGGCATGGAAAAGTGATTAAAAAAAATCTTGCTTAGGTATTCTTTTTAAACAAAAAATAAGGGAACTGGGGAGTTGGCTTCATGGTTAAGAGCACTTGTTGTTGCAAAGGACCCGAGTTCAGTTCCCAGCACCCACATGGAGGTTCATCGTTGGGCAACAGGCATTCATGTGGTACACAGATACACATGCAGGCAAAACACTCATACACACAAAATAATAAAAATAAATCAAATAAAAATTGCTAAAAATCTGGTGCTTCCCTGGACGGACAGCCCAGAATGCTGGCCTTCAGTGATCATGTCCAACCGTTTGCCTGATTCTTCCACTGAAAGTGCATGCAAGGACTGAGGAGCACTTCCCAGAATTCCTCCTTTGGTCTAATAATAAGTTTCCATTTATCCAATGCCTACACAATGCCAGGCATTTTACATAAGTCATCTTATTTCATCCTAACAATGGGTAGAAAGTGTTATAGCCATCTTGAAAGGCCTGCTGACTCTCACACACAAAGTCCTGGGCATCAGATTTGATTGTCCTGGTTTTACATGACTAAACCAGAGCTCTTAATCCCCTGCCTGCTGAATGTTTGTTTCTCCCAAGTCTAACATTGCTGGGACCCTCTGCCCAGCCACTCAGGCAGCCAACCTCAGCTCTTCCCTTTCCCTCCCTCCTATCCGTGTCTGACTTCACAGTTGGCCTCCAGGTCTCCCTCTCCTTCCTTTCCCTTCTCAGAGGAGTGGGGACCGTTGGACTTTCAGTGACATGAAATGAGAAGGAAGGGAGGTTGACAGCGGATGGCACACGTGATACAATGGCCGCCAGGATGCAGGTTCCTTGTGTGACTTGAGCAGGCTTCTTACAGACAGATGTCCGCTAGAGTCTCTCAGTGGACTTGTGGTACCCTACACAGCAGCTGATCTTTTCCATACGTTCTGCTAGAAGCTGGCAGCTTATAGAAAATGGGGGCAGGGCTAAGGAAAGCAGATAGAGTCGGAATCTACCAGCTCTTAGGAGTGAAGTAGGCAGAGTTTATATAGTGGAAAGGTGAGGTCTAGTGAACAGCTAGAGGTCAGTATCCAGGGGTGAGCTGGGACCTGGGACCTGATCCTGGCAGGGTCTGCAGGGTGGTGCAGACCACCAGGCAGAGACAGGAAGCTATGGAGAGGCAGCAGCAGAGAGAGCCATGGCCCAGGGGATAAGCCAGACCCCAGCTACCACGTAATAAGTGACCTTATATACACAATGACACCCAAGTCCGTCATCCAGAGCCCGGCAGCTATCCAAAGGCGCCGAACTTGGTAACTCTGTAAGTGGAAGTAAAGATTCCAGGCTCTGTTGTCATCAGCAGTGTCATATTAGGAAACCCTACAATGCCTCTGGCACACAGGGGACACACAGTAAAAATACAAATACTAGTTCCAAAGCACCGAGCCCAGGTTATGTCTCCCACACTGGATCAGAGCTGTTTATGGGAATCAACAATCTGGAAAATGGCGTGTGTATAGAGAGCGCCTGTCTGGGGCGCGGGGAGAACAATGCCTAACCTAGGGCGCAAGTCAGTCCTGTAGAAATCCAGCATTGGATGCTCCCAGCTTCCCGATGGGTTTCTCAATTTAGGGGTGTTGTTGTGTACATAAGGCTGCCCTCTTCTGTTCCCCTTTCCTTGTCTCATTCCTCTACCTTCTTCCTCAAACCCCACCCTAGACGTTGTGGATGTGGGTTTACCAAGGCACTCTCTGCTGGGAACATCCCCGCAGCCATGTGCTTATCCACAGGAAGCCGCCAGGTCCTGCTTCACCACAGTAGTGACTCCATTATGAGCGTCCAGCAGAGTCCTGCTTGCTCAGGGCCCTGGCGACAAAGGAAGAGGCCAATCACGTGTCTCATGTGCCCTCCTATCTTCCTGCCATGTGTCACCACCTCTCATTCCATAAGGACACCAGACATTTTGAGAAAGTGAGAGTTTGGGAGATGAGAAGTCCAGGAGTTTAGCACACACATTTGAATTAGCACACTTTTGCAGGTAGCAAACATTTCCTGTGCTCGCAACCTGTAAGTACCACATCCTTTCCCTTCCTTCCCAGAGCGCCCAGGAGCCACCAGGGGACTCAGAGACTAATGGGTGCTAGCGTTCTGACCTGTCTGAGCTTTTTAAAAACAGTGTCCATCTTCCCTTCTTAACTGACTCTTGGAGTTCAGCTTACAGTGAGGAAGCCCAACACCAGGCTGCAGGGCTGACAGGTGTCCAGCAATGGCCATGTGCAAGTGTGGACAGTGGGCAGAAGTCCCCGAAGCATCCTCCCAAGCTGGGGCAGCTCCCGTTCCCACCGGGAAGTAGACTCCGGAGCTGCAGCCTGTGCTGGGGAAGTGGTGCTGCAAGGCTTTGACCGCTGCGCTCTCTCTGGGTCAATGCAGGTTCAGAGTTTCCTTCTGCACTTTTGGCAAGGCATGCCGCCCCACATGCTGCCTGTGCTAGGCTCCTCCACGGTGGTGAACATCGTGGGCGTGTGTGACTCCATCCTCTACAAGGCCATCTCCGGAGTTCTGATGCCCACAGTGCTGCAGGCGCTGCCCGACAGGTGAGTTTGCTGGGTCTCTGCCTCCCTCTGGGAGGAGCCAGGCACTGGCGATCACTCTTTAAATTTTTTTTTACTATTATTATAAACAAGGTCTGGTAAAGACCATTAATAGTGGACTTTTAAAAATAAAGGTTGTAGTTTGACTGTGAATAAAATGTTTCTGCTTTGAAAATAGTTCAAGCTTCCAAAGGTGCACAGTGGAAATCGATATGACCACTCCCATGGAGGTCATCTTCACACACTGTTCACATGTCATTAGCGCACAGAACACGCGGCTTTTCCTTCTCGCTGACACGGTGTCACTGGGCAGACCATTTTGTGCCTGGCTTTCACACAAAAGTGCTCTGCCCTGTGCTTCTACGGTGCGGCTTCTCTGTCTTCTCCACCATGCTGCGTGCTGCCCCCTTCCAGGATCCCAGCCTTGAACGTCCTCACGGGGGAGCAGGGGGACTTTTCTCTGGCCCCCTCTATGTCAGGTTGCCTCTGGCCAGCTGTGTCCTCCGCAGGACTCTGCCCTTTGTCCTTCGGGCCTGAGAGTAGGCAGCATCTCACCCCAGTTTGCAAAGATTTCTCTACGGATTTTTCTCTGCTTGTCCACCCCTTTCTCAATTGTCCCTAGCAAGTCCTTCCTTTAGCATATGTTTACTGTTGGTGCTGTTCCAGGGGGCAATTCCCTACAAGCTCACAGTTCTCTGCAACAGTGTGAGCTTCTGCCATACTGAATTTTATGGGTCTTTTGGGATTTCAAGTACTGTTCAACTACAGGGAATGCTGGGAGGGGTGACATGGGGGAGCAGATTAGTTTCCTGTGGATTCTGTAATAAATTGTCACACAGTGGGTGGCTGAGAATGAGGGCACTTGATTCTGCCCTTTGGGTTCCTCTTTGCCTGGTCATGCCTTCCTGAGTATCCCTTGTAAATAAGTCAGATGTGCCAAGTCACAGGCTCGCAGGCTGTGTCTTAACAGAGGCTCTCTGGAACACCTGCCCAGGTCTCACCATTGGTTCTTGCTGGCTTTCGGCAGTCCCCGGTATTCCTGGGCTTGTCGCTGAATCACTGCAATCTCTGGCCCCATCGACTCATGGTCTTCTGCCCTGTATCCTTGTCTTCCTTTGTTTCTCACTGGGACACCTGCCCCTAGAGTTAGGGTCCATCTGGCTAATCCAGGCTGATTTCAGCTGGCGAGCCATAATCACACCTGCAAAGACCTGCATTCCCCAGAGGGTCACCTTTGCCAGCCGTGAGTGAGCTTATGTTCTGCCACTATGCATCTTACTCATGGAATGTACATATAGGATAAATTAGTTATTCAGCTAGTCAGTCAGATATGGAACAGGTCTCTCCTGGTCCAGGCAGTCCTGATGCTTCAGACTCATCGTGTAGCTAAGGATGACCCTGACCCCTCACTTCCACCTCCGGAGGGCTGGGATTACAGATTTGTGCCACCATGCTGAGTTTTATATGACGCTCGGGGTGAGCCCCAGGACCTCGCACATGCTAGTCATGTTCTTCTAACACTGTTTCAGCTGTGTTCCTTAGAGTTTGATATGCGCTATTTGAAAATTATTATTTTGTGCCTATTTTATGATTTCTCTTTGCAGTCCCACTGCCATAAGAACTGAAAAAGAACATTTCAGACTTTTCAGAGTGTTGGGAGCTATTGTTGTTCACCTTGATTTGTATTATTTTGTGGTTAGATTGTTGCTTAAAGCATTTCTTCTCAAGAACCCACTGAGATTGCTTCTGTTGTCTGACATGTGGACAGGTATGTGGATGTTGCACAGATGCCAGGAAGAAATTCTGTTTTCACAGCACACACTCTTCTGTACTTTTAGAGGTGTGTGTGCGCACATGTGCACGTGTGTGTGTGTGTGTGTGTATGCACATGAGTGTGCATGTGCATGTGCGTGCATGTGTGTGTGTCTGTGCGTGTGTGTGCAAGTGTGTGTGTGCAAATGTGTGTTACTGGAGACTGAAGCCAGAAGAAATGCTAAGCATTCCACCACTGCCTCCTCCCAGTTGGTATAGAGTTCCTGGTCTCATTTCGGCCTCTTGAGCAGCTCCGACTCCAGGAAGACACCGCTAGACTTGGTTTTCAAATTTTAGTTTTGTACATGATGTAAAGTGCAGGGATCAAGTTTTTATTTTTGGATTTATAGATGAAGGCCAAGTATCCCAGCGCCATTTGTTTATAAAGCTGAACATTTTCTGTTGAGTTGCTTTGTTGCCTGGTAGAACATTGGCCACTTGTGCAGACATACCCTGGACTCTTGGTGGTATTCCATTCCTCGATACCCCTGTCTCCACCCACACTGCAATGTCTTGGTTATAACAGCTTTTATAGTCAACTCCAAATAAGTGATAGGAGATCTGACTTATTTTTCTCAAAATCGTTCCTTTGCTGTGGCATATTGATAGAGACTGTCCTGAGTTCATTAACACAATTAGAAACAGTCTTACTAATATTGGTTCTTCTAGTCCATGAACATGGTTTATATTTATTTTTTCATGTGGGTCCTCTTACAATGCTTCTGCAGTCTCCAGTAGTTCATTACTCCTTTAAAAAACATGACTGTAGTTTTGTGTGTGTGAATCTTTTGTATTGAGAAATTATTAAAGTCATTTATTCTAATAGTTTTTATGATAGGTTCTCTGGGACTACTTGTGGGTAAAAATGTATAATCTAGACTTAGAGACCATTTTGTTTCCTGATCTCCAATCTCTAGACCCCTTCCATCCACAGTGCTGTTACACTGGCTAGGACCTGTCGGTGACAATGGCCATCTTCACCTTTTCCGAGGTCTTAAAGAGAGAGCATGTAGTGTAGAGTTCACGATAAGATGTAGAAAACTTCATCAGATCAAGAGAGTTCCTTTGCACTGCTAGTTTGCTGAGAGTTTTCATCATGAAAGTATTTTGAATTTCATTACGCATTTTTGTTTGTTTCAAGATTGTATTGTTTTCTTCCCCGAGACTGCACGTGTCATGGGTTTCACACTGCTTTATTTTCAAACACTGTAGATTCTTGTAATCACTACATGCTTTCTCTGTCAGACCCGCAACAGCGTGAGGATGCCCATTGTCACCAGTGCTCCTAGCCAGTGTAACATACTCCATCATGACTTTGAAATACATTGCTAGCTCTGAATTGCTGTTTTGTTGCAGATTCCATGTCTCAATTTATAAATGTTCGTGGCCTTTAAGGCTTTTTTTTCTTACATCATTCTCCGATTTTGGTGTCAGGACAATATTTGCTCTTATAAAACAAGGTGGGAAATGTTTCCACTTTGGTTTTATTCTAAATTTCATCCAAAACTTTGCATTTTTGAGCTTGAAGTGGTCTGTATTTCTTTACGTCACGTCAGCATCTGCAGATCTGTGGTGATGTCCTCCTGTTCCCTGGTGAGTGACTGGAATTTCCTTTCCTCCTCCTTGGTCAGCCTAGAGACTCATCTGTGTTTTTTACACAGGTGTCCTTCTTTGAAAGCAGTTGTTGCTTCCTCTGGCTTGTCACATTTCTATTTTCAATTTTATTGTTTTTTTTAAAAAATTGATTTGGAGCTTCTTATTCCTCCTGTCTTTAGTTGTTGTACGGAAACATGTCATCGATTAAAACCTATCTGTTTAGTCCGGTATAGGCAGTTCATGCCTGTAATACAAGCACTTGGGAAACTGAGGCTTACCATGAGTTTGAGATCAGCCTGGGCTACGCAGGGAGTTCCAGGCTAGCCTGGGCTATAATTGAGACTCTTTTGTAAAAACAAGCAAACAAATAAAAAAATTCAAGTAATTCATTTTCATGTAAAATCACTTAATGCCTTAATTTTTTCAAATTGTTTAGTTTTATTCTACAAATTCTGATATGTTTTATCTTCATTTTGATTTAAAGTAATTTTACTTTTCCTATCTTTAGCCTATGGATTATTTTAAGAATGAAATGTTTAGTTTTCAAATACTGGGGTTTATGAAGATAGTGTTGTTATTAATTTCTGTTTTAATTTCCTATAGTCAGATTGTGAGCATTGCATCATATCAGGTATGTCAGGTGTATTTCAGCTGTCTGATAGCCCAGAACCTGGAGCTTGTTGAAGGGCGCCCTGTGTCCTGGAAATGCTCTCTTAGGCTGTTGTTTGATGAGGCGTGCTGTAATGTCCGTTAGGTCGAACTGACTGACATCGTGTTCACGCCCTCCCTGTCCTTTAATGACTCTCTATCCTGTTCTGTCGACTTCCTTCTCCAGCTTTAACTGTGGATTTGTCTGTTTCTGTCCATTTTTGTTTCATTTTGAAACTCATTTTTGAAGATTTGTAGTTAAATACATTTAAATTAGAATGTTGTGTCTGCCTGGAGAACTGACACCTTTTTATCACACAGATACATCTGTGTTATTCATAATAGCATAATACTAATATTAATACTAATGCCCTAGTAATACTTCTTGTTTAGCAGTTTCCTTGGGCAGGAACATGGGTATTAGAGCGTTTTAACGAACGCTGCCTTTTCCACCTTATTACTCTGTCACTCTGCCCATATATTTGTCTTGTGTTTTTACATTTAGCATAGATTAAGACCTTGTGTGTTTATTTATCTAATCTGGTGATTTCCCCCATCCAGACCTTACGTTTCATGCAATTAAATGGTTAGTTTGAGTCTCACATCTTGCTAGTCGTTTTAGCTCCACTGATTCGGTCCAAAACATCTTTCTTTATGTGTCTGGTTTGGGGTCATGCATTATCATTCTATTTATTTCCACAACTATTGATTGTTATTGATGCGTCTTTTAAAAAGTTAATAGTTGCATATATAAATCATAAATATATATGATTTATATGTAGTGTCAGATTCCTAGCTGGCTGTGGTGGCACACGCCTGCAATCCCAGCATTTGGGAGGTGGAGGCAAGTGAATCTGTGTGAGTTCAAGGCCAGCCTGGTCTAAATAGTGAGTTCCAGGACAGCCAGGGATAATAGAGAGAGATCCTGTCTCAAAAAGAAAATAAAGAAATAAAAAAGAATCTATGACAGTAATGTTGAATTTGTTCTCTCTTTTTTGGTGCTGTTATCTTTTGTTTTTATATATGCTAAAAATTTGCAAACTACTATATGTGTCTTTTTTCTTTAGACAACTGTCTTTCATTGCGTTCGAAGATACAGAAGCCAGTTTTTTACTTCTACCCTCATTCTCATTATTCCTGATTTTGAGGGGGTAAATTGTATCTGTCTGCATAATATATTCCTGCCCGTGGCACTTTACATTTCGTGTATTGTAAGATCTGATGGTGAGGACTTCAGATTTTTTGTTTGTTTGTTTTTGGTTTGGTTTGGTTGTTTTGTGCATGAAAAACGTATTTCACATCCGAGGAGCGTTCTCGCTGGGTCCAGTGCTGGGCCGTCAGACTATGCGTGTTGTGTCTGCACTGTGTCCATGTAGGTCGGAGCGACTGCCCCTCATAGGACCGTGTGTTCGAACACTGGGTCCCAGTTGGTGGTGCTGTGTTGGGAAGTTCAGGTGTGGCATTGTTGGAGGTGTGTGGCACTGGAGGTGGCCTTTGAGACTTTAGAGGTTCTTGTCACTTCCAGTTTGCCCCTCTGCTTTGTGCTTACGGTAAAGGATGCGAACTTTGAGTGTCCTGTCCCCCCCCCCGTTATGCCTGCTGCTTGCTGCAGCTTTCTCCACCATGACAGCTGCTACCCCTCTGGTACAGTAAGCACAAATAAATCCTTTTTTCTCTAAGTTGTCTTGGTCATGGTGCTTTATCAGAACAGCAGAAAAGTAACCAATACACCGGTGTGTGTGCATATGGAGGCTAGAGGTCAATACACCGGTGTATGTGCATATGGAGGCTAGAGGTCAACCACAGGTGTCTCCTTCAGTCACCCCTGCCTTGTTTTGGGGGATGGTATCTCTCACTGAACTCGGAGCCCACTATTATGGCTGGACTGGTTGGCCAGTAAGCCCCAGCAATCCATGTATCTCTGCCTTCTAAGCACTGGGGTCACAGATATGGGCCACTCGGCTTTCACATGGCTGCTGGGGCCCAAACCCAGGCCCCATGCTTGTATAGCACGCAGTTAGCCACCGAGCCCCTCCCCGGCCCATAGATTGACAAAAGTTTTTGTGTGTTTTACTGCCTTTTTGGTGTTTTAAAAGTCCATGCATTTGTCTTTGACTCTTAGGCTTGTATATTTGTGCTTTATGTACTTCTTGTCCCCTGTGGAAATGCCCCGCCCACTTGGCCACCTCAAGCTTCTCTCTGTCGTTGGTTTTCAGGTGTTTGACAGTGACCCATTATAAATCTGTTTGGGGTCCTGCCTGTTTGCGGAGCTTTTCGGATCTGTGCTTAACTGTAATTTCATTACTTTGGAGAAAACTCCTGGATATTATCTTCTCTATTTTCTTCATTTTCTCCTGGCATTTCAGCAGTGTGTATGTTAGCCCATCTGACATCATCCCACAACTCTTAAAGGGAGTCTTTCTTGCTTTACTCGTTTTTATCTTTGAGTTTGTATTGGTTAATTTTTATTAAAATATTTTCAGGTTCATGGATTCTAACTCGGCTGCCAGTGTTACCATACCTTGATTTTATTTTCATATCTAACAAATCATTTGACTCTTTAGAAATTTTCACAAGTAGTTGCTTATTATTATTACTGTTATCATTACTGTTATTATTGTCTGTGCGTGTGTGCACGGCACAGGTGTAGGCAAAAGGACAGCTCTGTGGAGTGGGTTCTCTCCTTCCGGTTTTTACATGTGTTCTGGAGATTAAACTCGGGTCACAAGGCTTTGCCTGCTGAGCCATCTTTCCCACTCCCACCCCCCCCCCCACCATTATAAAGTGATTCTTCTATCCTGTTGAAGTTTCGCAGCTATCCTTGCACACTGTTTGTCTTTTCCATTAGATCTGTATCAATATTAGTCATATTATAGTTATTTAGGGTCTGTTTGATTATCTGGGTATACTGACTGTTTTGTCTCTTTAGAGAGGGTTCTTTTCCTTGATTTTTTTAAAAAATTCTTATTCTGTATGTATGATTATGTATGTATGTGTGGTAGTTTGAATGTATTTGACCCCCATAAGCTCATAGGGAATGGCACTATTAGGAGGTGTGGTTTTGTTGGAATGGGTGTGGCCTTATTAGAGGAAGTGTGTCACTGTGGGGGCGGGCTTTGAGGTTTCCTATGCTCAGGATATTGCTCAGTGAGTCAGTCGACTTCCTGTTGCCTCTGAGTCAAGATATAGGACTCTCAGCTTCAGCACCATGTCTGCATGTGTGCTGCCATGCTCCCTGCCATGAGGACAACGACCTGAGCCTCTGAAACTGTGAGTGAGACTCTTCAGTTACATGTATCGTTAATAAGAGTTGCTGTGGCCATGGTGTCTCTTCACAGCAGTCAAACCCTAAGACAGTATGTGTCTGTATGTGTGACGTGTGTGCAAGCTAGAAGTCAGTGTTGGCTATCTTCCTCAACCTCTCTCCACCTTGCTGTTTGAGATAAGATCTCTCACTGCACACAGAACTTGTCAGTTCAGCAGACTGGCCAGCAAGTCCCAGGGACCGGCCTCTCGTCACACTCCCAGTGCTAGGATGGCAGGGATAGGCCCCTGCACATGGCTGCAATATGGGCTCCGGGGATCCAAACTCAGGTCTTCCTGTTGAACAGCAAACTCTTCCCTCACTGAGTCATCCATCTGTCAGCTTTAGAATGTTTGACTGTCAAGCAGTGTTTAGAACAATGAACACTGAGGTGATTAGGGTTTATGCCAAGAAATGGACATATGCATCTTCTCCTAAGCAGTCAGTGTGAGTTGAATCTCTGCCTTCAGGGTTCTCTGGGCTGCTTGGGGTCTGTAGTTGCTATGATTGCCTTCAATGTTAGTCAAGATTCAAATTCTTCTGGAATGTACTTAGTTTAGAATTTACTTGTTAGATTTTCTTTTCTCTCCCAGTCTCTCTGCCTCAGTCCCCATGTGACTTCTACAGTTCAATCCCTACCTTCTTGTCTGTGGCAGGCTTCTTTCTGCAGAGGTGGCAGCCGGAGCCTTCTCTGCCTTCGTGTGCAAATAATAAAACAGCCAGAATTCATTCATTCACTAGACTAGTGTTTATCAATTGCTGTAATGTGCTTGGCCCTAGAGGGCAGCATTAAATATCTAACATGATTGGGTGTGGTGGCACACACCTTTAATACCAGCATTCAGGAGGCAGAGGCGGGAGGAACTCTGTGAGTTCAAGGTCAGCCTGGACTACTACAGGTTGAGTTTCAGATAAGCCAGGGCTACGTAGTGAGACCCTGTCTCAAACAAACAAAAGTATCTCAGACATGCTTGCTGCACTGAGTTTCCAGTAGACCTTTGGAGACTCTTTAGAAATCGCACAGCCCACCGCTCTGTGGTCTCAGACTTACTAATTCAGTCCCTTTCCAATTAAACTGAGACGGCAAAGTCACTGCAAAGGCCAGGGTCTGTCTGACATTCACTTTTTTCTCAACTTGCCTGAGTGCCCAAGGCCTTATGCTTCGTTGGGTTGGATATAGACGCTGTCACTCATGACCCTGGCCAGGCTGAGGCTCAGCTTCCAACTCGGTGGCTCAGACTTTACCCATTTGTAACTACAGCGGAGGTGACCCGGAGCAGCATTGAGAAGCCACCACGCGCTAGTGCCATGCACCTCTATTTACAGGAACAGTGTGTAGAGCCGTCAACTCAACATTGTCTTGCTCACCTTTTCCAGGTGATTTTGGCAGAGGGTTAACAGTGTTAACAGTTGATGTAGCAAAAGGTGTGTGAGTGCATATGTGTGTGTGCGTGCGTGTGTGTGTGCCTACGCGTGTGTGCACATGCATATGTGTTCATGCACGTGTGTATGTATGTGTGCATGTATGTTAGAATCCCAAGGTTATAAAAAAAAAGCCAAAGACCAAGGACCAAGCCAGAGATGCTAAATGAAAAGCAGAAGGCATTGGAGAGGGTAAGATGTGAGGCCCCTGGAGCACCCAGGGAATTGTCACCCTATGAGCCTGCAGCCCCAGGGTCAAACAGATCTGGCCTTGATCCTTGGCTCTGCCTCTTGCTACTCGCCTGTCTCTGAGGCTTGGTTCTCACTTCTCTGGAAGGACTGATGATAATGCCCACTTCACAGGGTGAGGCGAGGATTAAACAGGGAGAATGTGTGAAGTGTTGAGTGTCTGGCTCAGCACGCTCATTAGCAGGTGTCTGCTATCATCACTGCCTGGCTGTTGTAACAGCCTCAGGGCTGGCAGTCACCCAGGGTCCTGACAGAGTAACAGCAGTCATAGCCTGAGTGAGGCCCAGGGTCCTGACAGAGTAACAGCAGTCATAGCCTGAGTGAGGCCCAGGGTCCTGACAGAGTAACAGCAGTCACAGCCTGAGTGAGGCCCAGGGTCCTGACAGAGTAACAGCAGTCACAGCCTGAGTGAGGCCCAGGGTCCTGACAGAGTAACAGCAGTCACAGCCTGAGTGAGGCCCAGGGTCCTGACAGAGTAACAGCAGTCACAGCCTGAGTGAGGCCCAGGGTCCTGACAGAGTAACAGCAGTCATAGCCTGAGTGAGGTCCAGGGTCCTGACAGAGTAACAGCAGTCACAGCCTGAGTGAGGTTCAGATCCATCCATGCAGGAATGTTGGGCTGACCCCCACCCCCACTGCCAGCCTAGGGAGTGAGGGAGGGGCTAAGGGAAACCTTCCCTCCTGGTGAGTCCCCATGACGGCAGAAGGGTCAAGAAGAGGCTCAGAAGATGCTGAAGGAGGTCTGGAGAGGTAGTGGTCAGGATGGGTAGCTCCTTGTGTTACCGTTTATAAAGATGTGGGGGACTGGTCCCATGAGGGGCTGTGGTGGGTCACCCGAGGCCTCAGCCGGTCCCCTGGCTGGTGGCCTGAAGCCTTGTCAGGAGACAGCCTTGCCATGCAGAGAAAGTTTGGGTATAGAGTTTATTTAGTGGGTTCTGGGTGGGAAAGGGAAGGGGAGAAGTGGGGAGAGAAAGAGAGAGACAGAAGCTGCCTCTCCAGAAAAAGGGCAGCTGGCGGGGAGGTGGACGGTCGAAGTGGGAGGTTGGGAGTGGGTGGGGCCTGTCTCCTAAAGGGACAGGGTACCCAGGTGACAGACCAGACCAGGAGATTACATTTCCATCTTTTTCTTATAATAAAAAGGAGGAGTTTTAGGCATAGCAGGTTGAAGGAATTGGGATGGCAAATTCTCAAGACTGCTTCCTGCTTATTTGTGTGTAATGAAGTCTTTCTTGAGGAGGCCTGAGATAGCTGGGTGCTGGTCACATCCTGGGGTAGCTGGTTGCTTTACTCCTGTCCAGGGTTTGTAGTGTGGAACTCTCCTTTTTCTCTTGGACCTGGCAAGGTGTTGGCCGAGCAGAGGACAAAGTTAAGTTTAGGGAAAAAAAAAATTTAGGACCAGGCAATTGACAGGAGTGTATCTGATCTGTTTAGGGTGGATCCTACAATTCGGCTCCCTGGAACTCACAAGAATTTTTTGAGTTTGTGAAAACACAAGTTTTAGACACATACATTGTATAAACAGCACCATATTTATGTCGGAATGACTGTGAAAGATGTTTTTGTACAATGAGAAGTATCTTTAAGACTATGAAAGGCACTCTATACCCAGACTTTCTCTGCATGGTGTATCTGTCTCTCTCCTGTTGAGGCTTCAGACCACCCGCCAGGGGACCCGTCAAGGCCTTGGGTGACCCACCATCACCCCTCGTGGGACTGGCCCCCACCTTATCTTTATAAACAATAACACCTTGCCACCTCATGGACGCTGCCACAAAGCAGCCTGGGTGTTTAGATAATGCCTAAAAGACTATAGATCCAGGGCTAGAGAGATGGATCCCTGGGAAAGGCACTTGCTCTGTCCAAATGGCTCAATCCCAAGACTCCCGAAGCAAACGAAGGTGGTAACAGCAACATCTCTGGAAGCTTGTGGGCCAGCTAGGTTACAGGGGGACAAATAAGAGAGACACTGACACCTGAGGTTGTCCTCCGATCTCAACATGTGCACCATGGCATGTGAGTACCCACATATCATACACACACAGACAGACAGACACAGAGAAAGAGACAGACAGAGGAGAGAGGGAGAGAGAGGAGACAGATTTTTTTAAAAGCCTCTAAACCCCAAATAGACCCTTCTCTGGGCTGAATGCCTCCACACTTTTCTTCAGCTTAATAAAAGCGAACAATTGCCCCAAACAAGAAGTCCCTCCACAGTGCCTCTGCGCTCTTTCTGACTGCAGACAAAGGCCAGCCCCCAGCTCCGGCTGCGTGCCAGCAGAGCAGAGCATGGCCGGAGATAGCAGGCTGCCCCTGCCCCTGGGCAGTCACCAGCGCTTCTCTACAGCGTGGCCCTCGGTGGAGAGCAGCCAGAGATTCTGAGAAGTTGCCCCCCTCCGCCGTAGAACTCAGCCCCCGTTGGAGGCTGACTAGCCAGCGTGGACTTGCCTATGACATTCTGAATGCTTTGAGTTCACCCTGCCTTCAGTGCTAGGAAGTGCCGTGCCTCTGTGGAACAGGTCCTGGTGAGGTACTATGTCTAGTTCCCCTTTCCCTCAGGAAGACTCAGTTCTGCTCCTTCCTCAGCCACACCCTCCACCGTCAGGAAAGCCTGCTGGCTTGACCTCTAGAATATTCCAGTCTGACCTTAATGCACCGTTCCCTCCATTTAGCTCCTGCCCATCCTCCCTCTTACCTGGCTGGCTACAGCAATGTCCAAGCGGGGCTTGCTGTTCTGTGCTAACCTCCCTATAGTTAATTTTCATCTCAGGAGCCAGAGTTACTGTTTTTTAGTTCTAAGGTGGGATTGAGTGTTGAGGTAGCTCAGGAATCTCATGATGGGGGAGGAGGAGACCAGTGACTTCCAACACTGCAGTCGAGGTGGGCAGCATTTGGAGGTGGTAGGAAGGGAGTATGCCATTAGCCGGGCCAGAGCGTATTAGGTAGAGGGACGAGCATGTACAAAGTGGGCAAGGGCTTTGGGCTGCTAGACAAACATAGAGGAGGCCAGTTCTGCACAATGGGGTGAGCCAGGAGGCAAGCAGAGGGAGGGGAGCCTGGGCAGGGTTTGGGGGAGGATGTCTGGGATCTGTCCATCTGAAGATTGAGAGACACTTATTACTTATTACATCTAACAAACATTTTTTGAGTGCCTACGATGTATCTGGTGCTATGTAGGTGCTGAGGACAAAGGCTAAGCAAGACAGACGTAGTCTTTGACCTCTGCTCCAGAGCTTGTGGTCTAGTGAAAGATGTACGTTAATCACATGATTCTATAAGTCAGCACAGAATGGCCTGTCACAACCGCGCCCCCCCCCCAGAGGAATAACTATAGCTTTGGACCTCATCTTGGGAGCGTCAGGTATTGTTTCCTTACAGAAGTAACAGCCAGTCTGAGATGAGAGGGACGAGAAGGAGTGGAGCCCATGAATTAAGGGAAAGATGTTTTTGGTGTAAAGAACTCCTTACCTTTTGCCTAAAAGGAACAAAGAACAAAGGTCCTAAATTAAAGGGAACTGCTCAGAGGCCAGTGGGACCCAAAATAGAGCAAAGGGGGACCAGAGAGAAGAGAAGGCTGGAGGATTCGGGGTTTCAATCTCAGAATATTGGAAGGCACTGAGGATTTTTAACCTGAGGTGACACTGTTGTAGAAAATTATTTTCAGGTGTGTGACTTGTTTATGCTGCATTTGTTTAACTCTGTGACGCTGTGGTTCTTTGCCTGTCTAAAACACCTGATGGTCTAATGGCTAATAGCTAGGCAGGAGAAAGGATAGATGGGGCTGGCAGGTAGAGAGGATAAACAGGAGGTGAACTCTGGAAGAGGAGGAAGGAGCAAGAAAACAAGGAGAGGAGGACGTTAGGGGGTCAGCCATCTGGCCAGCCACCCTGCCAGCCACAGAGTAAGAGTGAAAGTAAGGTATACAGAAGTAAGAGAAAGGAAAAAGCCCAGAGGCAAAAAGATAGATGGGATAATTTAAGAAAAGCTGGCTAGAAATAAGCCACGCTAAGGTGGGGCATCTGTAAGAAAGAGTAAGACTTGGTGTGTGATTTATTTGGGATCTGTAAAGAGTGAGAAACTGCTACACGACACAGATCAGCACTATAGATGTCGGGGGACACAGATCAGCACTATAGATGTCGGGGGACACAGATCAGCACTATAGATGTCGGGGGACACAGATCAGCACTATAGATGTCGGGGGACACAGATCAGCACTATAGATGTCGGGGGACACAGATCAGCACTATAGATGTCGGGGGACACAGATCAGCACTTAGATGTCGGGGGACACAGATCAGCACTATAGATGTCGGGGGACACAGATCAGCACTATAGATGTCGGGGGACACAGATCAGCACTATAGATGTCGGGGGGTCTTCCCTTCACCTTGTGCTGGGATGGAGGTAGAAGGCAAAAGGTAAGGAAGGTGCTTAGGACGTTAATATCGGGGCCCAGGTAAGAGATGGTAGCTGACTGGACTGGCAGGAAAGGGGACACATTAAATGCACTTGGGAAGTAATTTGGAGGTAAAAATCCGCAGTCCTTACTAAAAGGGGCAAGAGTCTGTGATGGCACATTTAGCGGGGCCTAATAGAGGGACACTGAGCCACAGGCACACTGATAGAGGGACACTGAGTCACGGGCACACTAATAGAGGGACACTAAGCCACAGACACACTGATAGAGGGACACTGAGCCACAGACACACTAATAGAGGGACACTGAGCCACAGACACACTGATAGAGGGACACTGAGCCACAGACACACTGATAGAGGGACACTGAGCCACAGACACACTAATAGAGGGACACTGAGCCACAGACACACTGATAGAGGGACACTGAACCGTGGCTATCCTCCTGATAGATGCAGCACAATGATCACCTTGGAAGTTTCCTGAACTAAACAGAAAACTGCAGCCATTTTGGATCAATTCTTAGGCTCTACAGGAAGCACACGGGATAGGTGACTAGAATAAATGACTCCACAAGGAAGAAATCAACCACAACAGCATGGGGGAGTCAGTCATAACTGAATCTAGAGAGCTTAAGAAACTGAATTATATCTTACATGTAACACATCCATATCATTAGTTCAAATCAACTAAAAGCTGTCTTTAAGAGAAGCGGGGAAATTAGAGCCCCAGCTGAGCCTTAAATACCCTAAGGAAGTACAATTCATTATGCCAGCTGTCCCGTGTGAATGTACACAGAGATGCACATATTTATTTAAACTCTGTGAAATTCACACAGTAAGTTCTTGGGGGTGAATAATGTGATGTATTTGCTAAAAGGTCCCAGAAAAGAAAAAAAGTCATGTTGTAAATTAAACTGGTAAAGTATTGGTGATTATTTGGGCTGCTCAGTACTTGGAGGGTTTTATTATTATTATCTTACCCTAGGGTCTGTTTGAAACATTTCATAACAAGCAAATTACAAACAAAGCTTCAGGGCTGAAGAGATAGCTTAAGGGTTAAGAGCACATCTTTGCCGGGCTGGAGAGATAGTTCGGTGGCTAAGAGCACTCGCTGCTCATCTGGAGGGCCTGGGTTCAATTCCCAGCACCCACATGGCAGCTCACAACTGTCTGTAACTCCAGGATCCAACACCCTCACACATACATCCGTGAAGGTAAAATACCAATGCGCGTGTGTGTGCGCACACACACACACATGCACACACACACGCATAAACCCCTCCTGCTCTCACAGAGGACCTGAGTTCGGGTCCCAGCACCACCATCAGGTTTGCAGCCTCCAGTGGGTCCAGTGCCTCTGGCTTCAGTGCACAGCATGCACTCAATTTAAAATAAAATTAAAATAAACTTTCAAAAATGAAACTTCATGGGAAGAAGAATTTCATTCTGAAACAGGGAATACGAGAAGAGAAGTGCATCTGAGAGGGAGAGCGATTTCATCTGGAGCATGTTGGGTCCAGGCATTTCCGCAGACCTCTGCTGGAGATACTGGAGATAGGAGGATGCAGGCAGTAGCTGACGTGTGTGTGTGGATAAATTGCTGAGAGAGACAGAAAGGAGGATTTTGAAGAGGGCCCAGGACTAGACCAAAGAGCTGAATAATATATGTGTTTTAATTTTTATTTTATGTGTTTGTGTGTTTTGCCTGAATGTCTGCACGCCATTTGTGTGCCTGGTGCCCATGAAAGTCTGAAGTAGGATTCGGAGGCGAGATTCACTCCTCTGAACTGGAGTTGTAGTGGTGGGGTCGAGGGCACTGAGTTGTGGCTGAGGAGCAGCTAAGAGACGCATCCCAGGATGCCGAGGGAAGCCGGGATTTCCCGGGGACAGGGTTACAGTGAAGCACTGATGCCCAGCAAAGCTGAGAACAGAAGACTCCATAGGTCTTCTGCTTAGATGGAGCGTGCTGCCTAGGGTCAGCCGTGCAGGCTGAGGGACAGGAGTGCGGCCGGGAACAATGAGAACGAAGAAGGCCGCAAAGGGTCCATGGAGCCAAAGAATGACAATGTGGAGGCTCAAGGGATATAGCTGAGGCAGTAGAAGTTATTTATGTCCTTGTGTGTGTGTGTGTGTGTGTGTTTCATGTACATGAGTGTCGTGGCACACACGTGGAGTCCAGTGGAAACCTTTGCTGTTGGCCCTCCTCTTCCATCTTATCTGAGACAGGGCCCCTTGTTGTTGACAGCTGACCCCACAGCTGACCTGACTTCCAGGGGTCTTCTGTCTCCACCTCCCGTCTTGCCCTAGGAACACTGGGAACACAGAGTCCAACCATGTCCTGCTTTGTGTGGGGCTCTGGAGATCCGAACTCAGGTCCTTATGTTTACAATGTGTGCCCTTTGCCTACAGAGCCATCTCCCCAGCCCCTCCATTTTTAAAGGGGTACTTAGCTATGCCACCCATACAGGGAGGAAGGTGGAGACTTGGGGGGTGAGGGTCTTAGAGAGGGCTAGGGCTAACAAGTCCCAGAAAGACTGGAGTGGGTGAAAGAAAAAAAAAAACAGCAGGGATTGCCATGGAGGTTGGTGACCATGTTCTAACAGGTGAAGGACAGCAGTGAGCCAGGACAGGGTAAGTGGTCAGGTGGTGTGGACGGTCTCCATGGAGAGAGGGTCCTCCACGATACCCAAGAGGAAAGTGAGTCTGGGGCTACAAGCAGGAGGTCTTAATGTGGGGTCTGAAGTGGTGCTTTCTGTTTCCCCAGCTCCAATTCCCTTCTCATGCTGGCCCCTGTGGCCCCTGGCTGCCTCCTGGGTCAAACCCCTCCCACTTCTCTCCGTCCTCAAAATATACTGTGGCTTCCAGGTCCACTTTAGAGCTTTTTGCCAGCGTAAAATAAGCTGCCGCCAGACCTGCAAGATGGCTCAGCCAGTAAAGGTGTTCGTGGGCCCCAGGGACCCACATGGTAGAAGGAGAAAACTAGCTCCTTCAAGTTTTCCTCTGGCCTTTTCTTCATGGCACATATGTGCCCTGGCATGCCTTTGCACATGTGAATATTCATGTGTGCACACGTGCACACATACACACAGTTAAATAAATGAATAAGTAAATGCAATATATATATTTAATGAGCGGGTGCTTCCCAAATCTGGCCGAAGGCAACAGGTTGCTAGGCTGAGCAGCCAAGCATCTCCAAGCACCGCACATGGATTCTTCCAGCTGGGCTTTTGGACCAGACTGGAGGAAAGTATGATGTGTGGAGGCCGTTCCAGAACAGCTTCCTTAGACCAAGGCCCACTGTCTTCACCCCTGACAAAAGGCGCTCCCAGAATACCACGGAGGAGAATGTCTTGCTCAGGGAATGAATTCTGGATGCCACCTCACCTGGCAATGGCTTTTACCCCCCACTGTGCACAGGCACCCATAAGCTCCTCCCCAAAAGCCATCGGAAGGGGATCTTCCGAGCGGGCTGCAGGCTGTGCTTCTGAGCTGCTCTGACCAGCTGCATCTGTTGGTAGCAGCCAGCAGAGGATTGTGTGAAATGAATTCCTCTGGGGACGCAGAAACTCAGGACACGCTTAAACTCATCATTTCTTCCTTCAGCTTAACTCAGGTTATCCGAAAGTTCGCCAAGCAGCTGGACGAGTGGCTGAAAGTGGCTCTCCATGACCTCCCAGAAAACCTGAGAAACATCAAATTTGAGTGTAAGTATTGAGTTTGGGAGCAGAACGGAGTGAGGGCAGCATTTCAAAGCCATCTCTGTCATGTGAGTCACTAAGGAAATAGCACTCGGACTATGAAGCTCCGGGGGTTAGGCTAAGTACTTCCCACGTGTGAACTCATTTAATCCTTGCAAAATGTTTGCTGCTAGCAGCAAGGAGAGGGGACTCATTCCGGCTTGGGAAGTAAGAAGCAGAGACAGGATTTACCCCAGTCTCCCTGTCTGATTCCAAAGTCAGCAGTCAACACAATACTCCTAACTCCATTTCATTCAGGCACCACTATGAGGTAGGACATCGTGTCCCTATGTATAGGTGTAGAGAGGCAAAGAAACTTCCCCAAAGCCACAGGGCCACACAGCCACGGATCCACAAATCAAACTTAATCTGAGGTGTCCTTGAAACGCCTGTCCACAAAAGACTGCAGCTAGCGTAAGAGCCTCACAGATTCTCTGCCTGATTAGAAAGCCAAATTAATATTTCTTATAAGGGGGCTGGAGCCACGAATGTTTTCTTGGCTAAGTAGTGCCTGTAGCCCCCAGCGTTAGCCAAGGCTCTGCTCTGTCTCAATGGTCTGAGCACAGAGAAGACTCGTGTACAACACAGTTGTTGCCATTGAACAAAGATGAGATGATTTTAAGCAAAACAAGGTTGTAAAATATGTTTCTTAAAGGCCCGTTTGAATACAGCGTGCAGTCCGTGCTAAAACAGGTGCCAGTGGGGAAAATGAAGGCGGTCAAATTACCCTTTCTCGGCAGGCAAAGCGGCTCTTTCAGACTCGCCTGGAGGCCCCTGCGGAGCCCATCACCTATTGATAAAGCCGCTTTATTTCACGGCTCTCAGTTCTTTTCTTTTCTCCAGCACTAAATTCCACATCACAAAGTTAAAGAAAAAGTAATTAAGGAGCAGGATTAACAATTGATCGGCCTGGAAAATTAGAAGTTCATCTCCCCGCACACACAGCCCCCCCATTCCTCCACCCCACACACTATTTTCCAAACCAAGCCAGCTCTGAGTACAAATTAGAATAATCCTGGGGAAATTTCTGACTATTTCATGACCAGTTCAGAAATTAATGAGAAGAATGCCCCGTGCCCGTTTTAATTACAGCACCGACAAAACAAACCTGCTCAAAGTCTGCAGCAAGGAGGAGGTGGGCTGGGCCTTCCACCTGTGCCTGCTTGGAGGAAGTGGTTCCTCCCCAGGGAGCCTGAATGTTTGGAGATTGTGCAGGACCATGGAAGCAAGCACCTCCCACCACCCCCTCCCCCGTGCAAGACTGGAAGAATGAAGACTGTGAACAGGGACATGCCTTAAAAAATAAGTCACCAGATATAAGAATGAAGACTGTGAACAGGGACATGCCTTAAAAAATAAGTCACCAGATATAAGGTCCCTTCGCTTCAAATAATCAGATGCTTAGGGCAGATAGACAAACAGCCTTTCCGAAATCAAAACCCACAAACAGAGGCCATTTGGTCGAAATGACAAATTCCAAGTTCCCTTGTGGGGCAGCCCACGTTCCACGCCTGTAGCACCCCTGGCCACACAGCAGTGAGCCAGTCACAGTTCCAATGAGACACGCCGTGTCTTAAAGGGGCTTCTTCAAAGCTTTCGTTTGATTCCTGCGATTAGCTGGGAAGCAGTGAGCTTGCAATTAGCAAAGTGAAAGCCAAGTAGATAATTGCTTTTGCTCACGGTTGGTTGATGCCACGGTTTCCCACACCTGCGAGTGCAGCATGTGTGTGACTTTGAAATCACATCCTAAATGTCATCATCAGAAAATGGCTGTTGGAGCCGAAACACGGCAAGAGTAGGTAGGACGCGGGCACCTGCCCGCTAGCACCCAAAACCAGAGGCAGGACGGTGAGGCCCAGGGAGAAAAGAACCACGTCTTGAAACCCGCTCCTGGTTGGAACATCAAGCATGCAAATATTTCCAGCTTCTTGTTCTCTTGTTGCAGTGTCGAGGAGATTTTCCCAAATTCTGCGAAGGCAAACATCGTTGAATCACCTTTGCCAGGTAGCTGTCTGCTCTCATTTGTGTTAACCACTGCCGGGTCATTGCAGAGGTCAGGGGTGACATCCACAGGGATAACTTCAAGTCCGTGGCATAGCAGGGTCCTCTCTCTTATGTGTTCAGTTTCTATACATAAGCCACTAAAAACCTCAGCCCCCATCCAAAGTTGTAACTTGTGTGCAACATCGGTTGCCCTGAACTTTTCAGACATGATCTGGGGTCCAAATTTTGTGTTTCCTTGAACTAAATTGCTGGGTTTGTTAACTACTGTTGATACTTGGGGTGCAATTGTTTATGCAGCACCCTTGACATCTCCCAGGAGATGCCAGTTGTCTCACTTGCTCAGGATGACAACTGGACACCCCAGTTACACGTAGGAAGTAGCAGCTCACCCAGAGCGGCGTGTTTACCTGGGCAGTAGTCAGCGTTCGGCACATGGCATTCTCCCTCACCTCCAGTTCCCTGTCAGAGCTAATCCACCTCACTCGTTCCTATCAGCTGCCTTCCCGCTTTCCGATTTGTAGCCCCTCCTGCAGAGTGCCATCTGGCTCTTGGGGGATCCTGGTTATGCAACGACAAGGCAGGAGGTGGGGTTTTCTGATTGAGAACAGTCCAAGGCAGGCTCCACCTTGGTCTCCTTACATCTGTCCTTGTCATCGAAGGCACACGACATGGTTTAGGGACAGAGGGAAGCCCTTCTAGACTGGACAGCTGTGGCAAAGGTAGCCCCTGGGCATTGTTCTGCAGACAATCCGACAGATGACTGGAACACAGGGAAGAGCGTGGTTATGAGAAAAACCAAGACACATGTCCTGTGTTTCCGAGAGCACGTGCCAGCTGCACTCTCTTGCTCCTTTTTACCTGGAAACAAGCACGTGCTCTTGGTGTTTTCCTCTGGGGCCCGAGTACTTTAGGAAGGATATTGCCCCTTTAATGCACTTATAGACATCTGTTCCCATGCTTACACTCACGTGGGGCATATGCGTGTGTGCGCTCATGTGTATACCTACATTCACAAACATGTACACACACACATGCACACACACACACACCCTCTCCACCTTGCACGGTCACTAAATACCAGACGCATTCCTGGACCGGCCAGAACTCTGGACTGGGGTTAATTCCGAGAATGAAACACAGTGGTACATTTGAGCTCATAAGACATTGAGCTTTCCTTAAATACCCACACGGAGCAAGTCAAATTAAGCAAGCCCCAAGAAGAGACTCCTCTATATGTCAGTTTCTCTGTGATGCACTAACAGGCGGGCCACTTGGCGCTCACCTTAGCCACCCATTTCAGGAAATCTTTTGAGTGGTTGCTGCGTGCCAGACACAGTGCTAAGTGGTACCTGTCTTCAGGAAAACAAGTCAATAAATGAATGAATGAACAAACAAATAAACAAATAAGCATATTAAGAAGAAAATGGGATAGAAATCGGGGGAAAGTACAGAACATCAAGTATTTAACTGGGATAAAGTGGTGGGAGGAGAAAGTTTCAGCATGTGGGAACACAGCATGCGAAGGTTCTGAAGTGTCAGCCCAGTCCCTGCAAAGCAAACCGACCTCGGCAATGACGCTGTGTCCATGGAGCCTGGCTTCCAGTCTGTCGCAACATTTAATAGCCATCACGAGGGACGCCAAGAGGCAGGTACCTCTGTGTCTCCATTTCACAGACGGTGAGCCCAGGGGAAAAGCAGCAGAGCCTGAATCCAGAGCCCCTGACTTCACAAAACTGGAGAAGCTCAGACCTTCAGAGAGGGCTACAGGTGTTCCAGTGGATCTGACCTGTGCGTGAACAGAGGCGAGCAGGGCAATGGTTACCTCTGCCTGGAAGTTGGCAGGCATTAGGGCTAGAGACCAAGGATGTCCTTGTATGTTTTCAGTTTTTACAAAAAGTTTATTAAAAGATGTTTTACAAATATGTGAGTAAAAGAAGTAGCCTAGATGTCCTCTCCTTTGTTTTTATTAGTGTTGGTCTAACTTGTGAATTTCAGTTCACTAGCAACAGTTTGCTGGGGAAGCGATAGTTTTAAAAGACACACACATACGCATACACGTACACACACACCTACCTGTGTCTTAATGTCTACTATTTTTCTACCTTATTCAAATTTTTTCACTCTTCTAATTATATAAAAACAAACACAAAGAAGAAGAACCCAAAATGCTGATGATACATTTTTTTCTCTTTATTTTTATGATTTTTATTGAGCTCTACATTTTTCTCTGCTCAACTCCGTGCCTCTCCCCTCCCCTTCAATCCTCTCCCAAGGTCGGCATGCTCCCAATTTACTCAGGAGATCTTGTCTTTTTCTACTTCCCACGTAGATTAGATCTATGTAAGTCTCTCTTAGTGTCCATATTGTTGTCTAGGTTCTCTGGGATTGTGATTTGTAGGCTGGTTTTCTTTGCTTTATGTCTAAAAACCACTTATGAGTGAGTACATGTGATACTTGTCTTTCTGGGTCTGGGTTACCTCACTCAATATGATGTTTTCTAGCTCCATCCATTTGCCTGCAAAATTCAAGGTGTCATTATTTTTTTCTGCTGTGTAGTACTCCATTGTGTAAATGTACCACATTTTCCTTATCCGTTTTTCAGTCAAGCGGCATTTAGGTTGTTTCCAGGTTCTGGCTTTGGCAAACAATGCTGCTATGAACATAGTTGAGCACATGTCCCTGTGGTATGATGGAGCATACTTTGGGTATATACCCAAAAGTGGTATTGCTGGATCTTGAGGAAGGTTGTCTCCTAATTTTCTGAGAAATCACCACACTGATATCAAAAGGAGCTGTACCAGTTTGCATTTCCACCAGCAATGCAGAAGTGTTCCCTTTTCCCCACAACCTCTCCAGCATAAGTTGTCATCAGTGTTTTTGATCGTGGCCATTCTTACAGGTATAAGATGGAATCTCAGAGTTGTTTTGATTTGCATTTCATTGATGACTAAGGATGTTGAACATTTCCTTAAGTGTCTTTTAGCCATTTTAGACTCCTCTGTTGAGAGTTCTTTGTTTAGATCTGTACCCCATTTTTTATTCGATTGTTTGTTCTTTTGATGACAAATTTCTTGAGTTCTTTGTATATCTTGGAAACCAGCCCTCAACCAAGGTGGGATTAGTGAAGATCTTTTCCCATTCTGTGTGACAATGACAGCCTTTCTGTCACTGCCTTGGAGGTATGCGTGGCATTCAGGGTTACATGCAGGGTCCTTTGTATGACATTGTGTGCTATCATTTTGTCTTGTTGACCACATCCTTTGCTTTATAGAAGCGTCTCAATTTCAGGAGGTCCCATTTATTAATTGTTTCTCTCAGTGTCTATGCTACTGGGGTTATATTCAGGAAGTGGTCTCCTGTGCCTCAGGAAGAAAGAGTGTCTCTCTGAATTTTCCGAGTCATGGTATCACCATTGTTTCTTGAGACTGAGTTTCCCTGGATCTCTGAGTAGTCTACAAAATGTGATAAGCATACCCACTCAGAAGGCACACAGGGGACAGAGAGGCGGGCTTTTAACTGGGAGCTCACGATGGTTGGATTGGATTACAGGCATCTCGGACGGTGATCCACAGTGCAGACATCACGTTCCAGATGCTGGAGGACTGGAGGAACGTGGACTTGAGCAGCATCACCAAGCAGACTCTCTACACCATGGAGGACTCCCGGGATGAGCCCCGCAGACTCATCATCCAGTGTAAGGTGTCCCGTGGGGCTGCAGTCCTTCTGTTTCCGTTTTTAAAAGAAAAAGGGGAAAGAGTATCTTGATAAATAGTCAAGTGGTTTCCCACCCTGCCCCCTTCCCTGGGTCCCATTCTTCCTATTGCTCCTGTTAAATGGGTCGGCCCAGACAGAAGGGCTAATTTACTTAAGAGGATATGTGTCAACATGGCTGTGCCATTGGGTAGCACACAATGTCATACAAAGGACCCCGCATGTGACCCTGAATGCCACGCATACCTCCAAGGCAGTGACGGAAAGGCTGGGAACTGAAACGTATGGCCTGCCTTGGTATATGTCGGTATAGAGCCAGCTGGACGAGCTGCCTGTGGTCAGTGACCATGTGACAGTGAAGGTCATGTGACCATGAGCCGGGCCACACACACACACACACACACACCACTAGTGGGTGACCCTTTCAGGCACATTGAAGTTTGAGAAGACGTGAATGGGTGGCGAGTTGCTTCCATGAACATGCGTTCATGGCCGTATGGACAACAACTTCCTCCAGTGTACGCAGCCCCGATGTGGGTGAGATGTTTGCTCCCAAGAGTGAAACAGCACAGGGGCCATCACCTTAGATACTTCTGTTCCTCCTCTGAGCCTTGGCCCAGCTGACTGCTCGGGGGTGCCTCACTTTGGCCAGCCTTCCTTTCCTCAGAAGGGCAGCAGGGTGCACACTCTCAGGTGGAGTAGTCAGTGCCCCTCAGAGGTTCCAGGGAGGGTGGTGCTGAAGGCAGATGGTCCAAGACCCATCCCTTCTGTGTGGGGTAAATTACATCGTCGCTCCAATGCCCACCAGGAGGGGGGTCTATTCAGATAGGCCCAGGCCTCTTGAGTGGCAGGGTCTGCTCCTCCACACTGTTGTCCTGGGGGCCTCTGTCTTCCCTATTGTAGGGCACTTCCTTCCAAGGCAAGCAGAGCCCTAAATATCTGAACCTGGCCTCCACTGGACTTGCTTCCTGGGTTTAGACCCCAGCCTTAACCCAGGTTCTTCGTCCTTCTCCACACGGTTGCCCACTTTGCTGCTGCTGCGTCTTAGGAGAAGCCGCTGAGATAATAATGCAGTTTATCAGCTGCCTGTTCTCTGCCAAGTGCTCTACCAAACCCACTGTGCGTGATGTCGTCAATTCCGCTTCACAGCCACATGGGGGACAGTCTCCTGTCACTCCCATTTTACATCTGAGAAAACTCAGCTCCCGAGAGTTGACGGGGCTTCCCCAGGGCGGTGTGATCACCGTGTGGTGGTGCTAGACCTCGAACCTGCACCTTGTGCCATCTCCAGCCCAGGGCAGCTCCGCTGGGAAAGAGCAGAGGGAACCAAAATAGTAAAGTGTGGCTGAGCTCAGGAGGGTACAGGGTCTTCCTGAGCACTTTCTGTTGGGATTCTTTTTAGTTTGTTTTCATTGTGTGTGTGTGTGTGTGTGTGTGTGTGTGTGTGTGTGTGTGTGTGTGTGTGCGCGCATGCGTGTGTGTGCATGCGTGTGTGTAGCTGCACCTATGCCACAGCATGTGTGGAGGTCAGAGGACAACCTCTGCCTTCACCTTTCACCTTCTCTGAGACAAGGTCTCTTGTTCATCACTGCCTACGCCAAGTGTCCTGCTTAGGGTCACCATTGCGGTGATGAAACACCGTGACCAAAGCAACCTGGGGAGGAAAGGGTTTATTTGGCTTACATTTTCACACTGTAGCCCATCACTGAATGTAGCCTGGACAGGAACTCAAGTGGGCAGGAACCTGGAGGCAGAGCTGATACAAAAGCCACAGAGGAACGCTGCTTAGTGGCTTGTTCCCTGTGACTTGCTCAGTCTGCTTTCTCATAGAACCCAGGACTCCCATCAGTGGCACCAGCACGATAGTCTGGGCCCTCCCCTGTTAATCACTAAGAAGATACCGCACAACCCAGATCTTCTGGAGGCATTTTCTCATTCGAGGCTCCCTCCTCTCAGATGACTTTAGCTTGTGTCAAGCTGACATAAAACCAGCCAGCACACCAAGGCAGCTGGCTTTTAAGCTCCTGTGAAGTCTCCTGTCTCTGCGCTGAAATTGTAGCTGTGTGCTGCTCAACACACACCTGTTCATTAAATGTGAGTTCCTGGGGATCCAGACCCACACCCTCAAACTCCACCCACTGAGCCATCTCCCCAGCTTTCAGGCCTGATTCTGGCTTTCTTTCCCCCTTGTCAGCTCGATCAAAAGAAACCGTGTTCCTAAGCACCCTAACAGCCCGTGGGAAACTGCTGGTCACTGTGTCTCAGGCCTCCCAGCAATGAGCCAGGCATGGAACTGGCATCCGGTAACCCTGCTTCTCAGTTTTTACCACTCACAGTTTTATACTGACTTTCCTCTCCCTTAGAACCTCTTGTGGGAGGGAAAATGTGAACCAGACTTAGGGGAAAATACAGTCAGCAGAGCTGGTTGAAGGGACCAGGCTGAGCCTCTGCTGCAGTGTCACGGACGACAGTGCTGCCTCCGTCTCTGAGAAACACCCTTCAGGTTCTCTCTCCGAGTTCCTTTAGATGCAGGATAGGATGGCATCATTTGAAGCTGGAATTACAATGTGGTTCAGTTGAGTCCAGCTGGTCCTCACTGCATGTCTGTCCTGGATCAGGCTCTTGTGAACAGTTGGGCAGTGGCTGGGATAGACACTGCCCTCTGACACAGAGTCCAGGGTCCGTGACGAGCCCAACACTCACCTACAACTGTGCTGCACCTTGATAAAGAGGACGGTGCTGTGTGGTGCAATGCTGGAAAGGAGAGTTTGAGCCAGGGTGCCAAGCCTAAGGCGGACGGCCCGGGACATAGGTGTCATACCTGTACCTCCCAGTAGACAGGAGCAGAGGCCATGAAGCACAATGCAGTGGTCCCAGAAGTCAGTCTGAGCAGGGTGGGGGCACCTGTGTGCTGCAGATTCTTGTTGTCAAGGTCACCATAGCATCTGTGGCGTGGAGCCTGAGTAGGGATGCTTGGCTCACTCTAGCTCTTACAGGTCTGGTCTCGAGCACAGCAGTAGGATGGGTGTTAACGCTGCCTTAGGACAGGGGAGGGGCTGCTTGCCCAAAAGACCTTGCTGGAACCTTGGTTCCAGTGCATGGAGATCATGGTTTCTCATTCCATACGATGAAAATAATGCAGAAGGGTTAAACAGGATGACATACTGCAGGCTTAGTGCACAGTGGAGTGCTCCCGACGGCACCGGGCACGGTGGAGTGCTCCCGACGGCACTGGGCACGGTGGAGTGCTCCGGACGGAACTGGTCACAATGGGGTGCTCCCGACAGCACCGGTCACGGTGGAGTGCTCCGGACGGCACTGGGCACGGTGGAGTGCTCCGGACGGCACTGGGCACGGTGGAGTGCTCCCGACAGCACCGGTCACAGGGGAGTGCTCCCAAGGACACTGGTTAGGAGGCAGCCGCATGGGCAGAGCTCTTTGCAATCTTACCTGCTGCTCACCAGCTGTGAACCATTTGGCAGTCCCTCATCTTGAAGTGCCTTGGTTTCTTTACTTGCAGGTGGGAAGAAAGAGAGCGCTTTCCTCCTTGGATTGTCCATCTATCCACTCAGTAGCCAGCTGCACCTCTCCTCTGTACCAGGCAGCCCTGAGCTCTGGGGTCATGACATTAACACTTGAGGGTCTGTCTTAAGGTTAACTGACTACTATACCCATAGAAGTCACTGAAGAGAGTGCCTGGCACTTAGCGAGTTCTCAAGGTCAACTGTTGGCCATCTTTACTGTACAACTGTTTTTATCACCACTGGCAAACAAAGCATAGTTGTCCAACACAGAGAAAGAGCCCCAAAGAGACACATCTATGTCTGAGGCTCTTCCCTGTCACCCCAGGGTGGTTGTGATGGCAGGAGCTTGAGCTGATCCAGGGTCGAGACGCGGACAGTGAGGAATGCTTGCGCTCAGCCTGTGCTCTCCTTTTCCTTCACCTCAGGACCCCGGCCCGTGGTATGGCACCACCCACAACTGAGGCTGCTAGCCCAAGCTAGGCAAGCCCTCAGGGCAGGCCCAGAGCCCTGTGTCCTAGGCTAGTCTCCATTCTGTCATGGTGACAATATTAGCCACCACACCTCGTCTGTAATCTGAGAAAGATCAATGTCTTTTAAAGCCCATCTTTATGCTAAGCATGGGGACTGTTTGACTTGCAGAAAGATATCAAACAAGCAAAACAAAGTGAACTGGCTGGCCTTCTCACGTGGGAAAAAATGCTCAGATGCGTGGAAACAAAAAATGTACAGTTCTTGAACTATGGTTTTATTTATTTAGCTCCATGTCTGAAAACCACACGGAAAATCTTCACTAGAGAGATGGTTGCGAGAGTCCTCAGCCACGCACCTATTTCCCACAGAGCTTTACAGATTCCCACGCACTTCCACACTTACCTTTCCTAGCCTGAAGCTGAAGACAGGGCAGCGAGGGGAACAGATGGTTTCATTTGATTAGCATGCATTAAGTACACATGCCTAGCACTGAGAGCCTGGGCAAGCTACTTGCAGAGTATAGCTGTGATCCAGAAACAATGGGGTCATTGCTTGTGTCCCATCCCTGGATAGACAGCAAGAGATGGTAATGCCCTGGCCTAATGGTTAAGCAAGTCTTTCCAGAATAACAGCTGTAGCATAGATAATGCATTACACAGTGACATTAGGGAAGATCCAGCAAGGAGACTTGACACCTGACTAGCTATTGGGCAATGCTATTAATGATATAATAAAGGCAGTAGTGGGCTGTGAGGGTATGGGGGGGATGACATGTCTGCTGGCCAGAGGCAGGAAGAGGGCTGGAAGGAGTTCATCTCAGCTTGGTCGTGAAGAACCATGCAGTCCAGCCCTCTGTGCCTTTAAGGTTGTACCTCTGTGGAACTACAGCTTGAGTAAGGTGTGTGGGTTTCTGCTTTGTTTACAGTGTACCAGGAGTTTGACCACCTGTTGGAGGAGCAGTCGCCTATCGAGTCTTACATAGAATGGCTGGACACCATGGTAGACCGATGCGTTGTGAAGGTTGGTAGGCAGAAGGGAAGGGGCAGCCATGGTTCCTGCAGATGGCTGGTTGTCTCGGAACCCCAGAGTGAGCTAGCTGATATTCCTCAGCATCCATAGCACTCTGGGATTGCAGGGAGGAGACCTGGTCCCAACCTTGGAAGGTGGAGGGGACAAGAGACAGGACTCTGACTCTCCTGTCCCTGATTCACCCAGGTTTGCATCCCTTACTTGTCCCTTGCATAATGTTTTGGCACCAGCTTCTATTAAGTGTGTTTATGCTGCTAAAACCAAAAGAGAAAAGAAAAAAAAATCACTGCTTCACGGCTTGAACTTGAAGGCTTACAGGCCTTCCCTCATTTTTCAGAGCCAATAGCAAATGAAGAACTGAAGTATTAAAGCCATTCACTTGCTTGTAGGTGGCTGCCAAGCGACAAGGGTCCCTGAAGAAAGTGGCGCAGCAGTTCCTGCTGATGTGGTCTTGCTTTGGTACCAGGGTGATCCGGGACATGACCCTGCACAGTGCTCCCAGCTTCGGTAAGGTATCCGGTGTCACACACACACACAATGTTCAGCTGAGTCCACCTCTTTGGAGTCAGTCACAGTCCCACCTGCTGTCTCTGAGGTCACGAGAATGTCGGCGTGAAGGCATCTGTTGGGGGTGGACGTAACTCTGTTAGGTTCTTCAGAAAGCAAGAGGGCACTGAACGCTCAAGGTGAAATATGAAGCAGCCGTGTGAAAATGAGAGGTTTGCTGACAAAGAGACCTGCCAGCATTTAAGGAGGTATGGGGAGGCAGCGGCCAAGCACCCTTCATCACATGTCCCCAGTGTCTACCTGTGGCACAGTTAATAAAACCCACAGACAGAAATTGGGGTTCAACCTGAAAGTTAGAAAAGCAAAGCAGTCAGCCACTGGCTCTTACCTCTACCTCAGTCTGAAATGGAGATCCTGCCTCCAGGAATCTCAGGACAAGACTGTGTGAGAGCTGACTCCTCCCATTTTATATTCCTCTCTAGTGCTCAGGGCGTGCACCACCACTGCCCGGTTTCTATTGCAAACTAGTGTGGCTACTGGGATTAAAGGTGTGTGTCACCACTGCCTGGTCTGTAAGACTGACCGGGGTGGTTGTTTTACTCTCTGATCTTCGGGCAAGCTTTATTTATTAAAATGAAATATCACTACACCTGCCACTTCTATACGGCGATCTGCAGAGTTCCACAGATGTGGGCACTCTAACACTGGGCACAGGTGGGCCTCTGAATTTAAGCCTTTGCAAATGGCCTGGCTGACACCTAGGGCTATTTTCTGCTGCTTTTTATTTACATTTTTCCATTTGTCATAATGATTGACTTTTGATGTTTTGATTAATATGCCTTCAGAAATGCACCCTGTCCGACTCTCTAGAAGAGGCTTTTGCATGCCCCATTTGTTTTCTGGATCCCTTGTCACCCCCAACTTCTGACTTACTGCTCCCCACTGGATTTCTGTCTCTGGGCCCCGTCTCTGCAGACAGAAACCTGGTCCCCAACTTGGTGACAATATTATGCTTCCTGCAGGACACAGTCACTTGCTTTCAGCAGAGAGGATGTGTGTCTGGGTCCAGTTGGTCCTTAGCAAGGGAGATGGGACCTGGAAAGATGTTATCTAGATTTCAAAATTCCAAAACATTGGCCTCTGTTGTCTGGTGTGCTGGGATGTTTGGTAAAGTTTCTGGGTAATCTTCCATGCTGTCTTACTCTGCAAAAATAGGTGTGATTTTGTGTCTCATAATTTCAGATTAAGCCAATCAACTCTCAGCTTTGTCCGGGTTTTAATTTGACACTTTTCCATCTAACTTTTCACGGACTCGCCAGCATTTCCCTTTGTGTCACACGTGAAGAGCCAGTGTGGTAGAGCACAGGAGGGTGTTTAGGACCTGCTGTCTCTTTGTTCTTGAGTGAAGAGTTGACTAGCGATTTCTTTCACTGCAGCCCTGGGGTTCGCGGAGCCTGCAGAGGGAACTCTCTTTGGGCAGAGCATGGACTCGCTCTGGTGGCTGCTGCTTGGGGCAGTGCCATCAGATGTGGCATTTTGATGACTTCCAGTCCGTGGTGGTGAGCGCTAGCACATGTCACCTGTAGCTCTGGAAAGGCCATTTGTGGATAGCTGCTCTTGCTTAAGCAATGGCTGAATGGTATCTTGAGATTTTTTTTTCATTGCTTCAGAATCAAAGATTCAACCTTTTCCACACAAGCACATGCATGCGTAGGGAGAAGTGGGGACCTCTGCTCCTTGTCTTAGTGCTGATTCTTCCATTTGCTGACCCATGGAATAAGCACACCCCCGGCCACTTCTCATCATGCAGGGATGGCAGTTTCCTTGGCATTACTGTTTGTAGTTCAGTTGTTTAGGCTGGGTTAATAAGCAGTGTAGAAATGGAAGCCTGGACGGAGCAGGTGTGGTTGTTAGTGCCTTACATTTTTTCCTGGGGTGTATGAGTCATTAAAATTAGTTTAGTGAGTTTCTTTTCCAATTATACTATTTTAGGATGGGATGGAAAGTGGGGTAAATGGCACATATATATGTATACAGTATACAGTGTATACTGTAAAAAGATAGACGTTAACCCAGGTTCACTCTCACAGTATTCGTCTCAGCCCTGAGTAGGCTGAAGCAATGCCTGCCTCTAAGTCCATTCAGCAAACTCTGGGATGGTTCGGCTCATCTGACTCATTGTTGAGTTTTGCAGTTTGGGGTGACAGGCAAGTTGAAAGAATGTGTGGCAGACAAAAGCCCCGCTCCCCCTTTCTGCCTCTGTATGTCAAAGACCCAGTTGGTGGCTGTGTTTGGGTCATGTGTTCGCTGTATGAAAACAGCTAATTAGGAAAAAGAGCCCTCTGTTCCCTGCCCCCCTCCCCCAGCTGCAGGGACCAGCTCTGTGTATCTTATAACTCCAGCATAGCCCTCAGCGTGGGGAGTGATGTGGAGTTCGTACAAGTGCCCAGCTTGGCAGGATGGCCATTACAATGAATCTTGTGGAATACCTCTAAGGACCCTGGTGGACTCTCTCTCCTCCTCTCAGAGCAACCCTCTGAAAGGTAGTTGACGCCTTCCTTCTCCTTGATTGCTTTGCAGTTTTGTATCCATGATTCCTTTTAGCCGAGTCTATGCTTTGATCTAAAGCAGCCAGACTTTCTGCTGTAAACAGTGTCTCTAGAAGTTTGCAGAGGTAACAGGTGACAAACTTTGGTCCAGGCAATGTTGGGCAAATTAAAGCTTCTGTCCAAAACAAAACAACAACAACAAAACCCACTCCATTTCAGTTGGCTGATCTGATTCCAGCTCAGGAGCTCCAGAGTCTCCGGCCAGACAGCAGCCTTCATAGTCACTGCTGTGGATTTCCACCAAATGCCCATTTACTTCACTGCTGTGGGTGTCTCGGAGGCAACGGCAGCTCCAGAGCGAAACTGTCTGCAAAGCCCAGCGTTACAGCCCAGTGGATGGGGCAGGGCTACACATCCTCCCACACACCACTTTTCCTCACGATGGTTTTGTGGTCCAGCACCAAAGGCCCCCCTCCTGGGTTGGGGCTGGAAGACCCCATGGGTGTCTGTCATGGAGTGGCTCCCAGACCTGGTGGCTGTGATGGAATCTTCTAAACTGCATCTTTATGTAGACGCAGGTGCCCTGGCTTCCATTACCCAGAACCGGCTAAACACAAGGACCCTGATGTCGCTAGCGTTGCTTAGGCCCACTCCAAGGAGGGACCTGAAAGCATGAGGTTCCTTCTTCATCCTCCCCGCCCCTGTTCGGGCCCAGAGGGGAGGACTTGCTTAAGAAATGGAGTCCTTCTTCATCCTCCCCGCCCCTGTTCGGGCCCAGAGGGGAGGACTTGCTTAAGAAATGGAGTTCTTCTTCATCCTCCCCGCCCCTGTTCGGGCCCAGAGAGGAGGACTTGCTTAAGAAATGGAGTTCTTCCAGGGACAAGGCTTCCTTCTCAGCTCAAGAGTGTGCTTTTCATAAGCTGTCCTGTCTCCCCTGCTGTTCTCAGTTCAACGCCAATGGGAACTAAGGACCAGCGTTTATAGAGAGCCTAGTACATTGCCTATTGCTGCCTTGAGTATGTCAGATAAGAAAGCTGAGGTGGAACTTAATAAGGATTTCCTAGAATTAGACATGTACTAAGGCAACAGAAGCCAATAATAATTATTTTAACAAATATTTGGCAAAAATATAAGATCACTTAATTCTCACTTTGACTCTGCAAGGCAGATGAACCCACAGGGTAGGAAGGGAGCCCAAGATCAAGGAGGTGGACTGACAGATCTCTGGCTCAAAACTCACCCACCTGACCACACTCGTTCTGTCCCCACAGTCGCCAGGCTCAGGTGAATGGTGCAAAAGGACTAGACAACTTTATTTTATCCACACTGATGGTTTTAAATTTATAGATTAAGATTTTTTAAGATTTAAATGATGAGAGAAAAAAAGAATCGTTAGACTCTTGGAAATTCTAACAGATGCCAGCCAGCAATGGAATAATATCTTTTAAATGCTGAGAACAAAAATTATCAACTTACTCAAGAGTGAGGGCAACAGGAAGTCATATTCAGTTATATAAAGACCAGGAGAATTTGGCATCCACATACATGCATCCAAAAGCAAGTGGTGCTCGATGTACTTCAGCAAGAAGAGAAACAAAGCTACAGATACTCAGGCTCACAAGAAACAGCAATTATCTGATTATCACTGCTAATAACAAACTGCCCCAAAGCCACGAGGCCTGAAACAGTCATTTCAGCATCTGGACAGATTCTTGTGATCAGTACCTATGGTGATGCAGGTCTGTATGTGACCATCCATGGGCGAAGGTCGCAGACACAGGGTAAGTTCCTTCACACTCTGTTTGTTCAAGAGTTCCAGGCCTCCTCTCCCGTAATCTTTAATGCAAATAATGTACATGAATTTGGGGGGGAGGGTGTTTTCACATGAGAGAAGAATTTATGTAAACAAATCTAATTAGCTAATCCTTTCTACATGCCTTTGTTATTTATGAAAGGGGGAGGCAGTCAGAGGCAACCCTTAGGAGTGGTTCTCTCCTTCCACCATAGGGGTTCCAGGAATTGAACTCAGGTTTTTAGGGTTGGCAGCAAGTGCCTTACCCACTGAGACATAGTGATGGCCCCCAAACTAATCTTTATGTGTGTTCTTTACAAAGGTAAAGCCAAGTTTTAGGAGAAAACATATAACATGAAGTAATGAGAATTGAATGCCGAAGGAACAATTAAAAATGTAGAGATCTTTGTCTCTACTACAACTACTAAATAGCTTCAGAATTTGTTGGAAATGTATATCTACCCATATATGTTTTTACAGTAAACATGAGGAGTGTACGTATAGGAGGCATGAAGAGATTATCACTATGACAACATAACCATAGTTTACAGGGGAAATGAGCATTTAAGAGATGGAAAGAGTTGAGGTGAAGAAGGCTCAAAACATATGTGGCAAGCTGAAGATCAAAACAAAACAAAGAAGCAATAATCCAAATAAATGAGGAAGCCTTTATTCCTGTGAAACAGCAGGCAAAAATGTTTTTAAGAGGCAAGATTTTCTAAACTATATGAGATAAATAATCCTTAACTTATAAAAATCCCTGTGTAAAAGAATAAAAATAAAAACTGGAAAGCAATAACACCCATTTTATGAGCAAATCTCTATTTCAAACCTGGCGAGAAGGGTAGGAGAAAAGACCACTGTTAATCAGAGGCCCATCATTTCCCACAGACGAAAACACTAGAAGCTCTCATTGCAGGTGGTTTTGTTTGAGATGATCTCTCTCTGTAGCCCTGACTGTCCTGAAATTCGCTCTGTAGACCTCGAACTCAGAGACACCTTTCTCTGCCTCCTGAGGGCTGGAATTAAAAGTGTATGTTACATGCCAAGTTTTCTCTTTTATTAAATCATGATTAATGGTGGGTGAAATGTCTCAGTAAGTAGGTAAAGGTGCTTGCGCCAGTTCTGATGACCTGAGTTTGATTCCGGGGCCTACATAGTGGGCAGAGAGAACTGACTTCCAGAAATTGTCCTCAGACCTTCACATGTGCGCTGTAGTACACAGCTGTGCCTTCACGCCCGTTCCCAAAAACAAAAAGTAAAATAACAATGATGATATTGTGATAATAATAATGATGGATAGGGATGATTCAAAGTCTAATCTAATCTAAGTAGCATCCTGTATTCATAGATTAAAAAGAAATGTCACATTGCATCTTGATGGTTCAGAGAGAAAAGAAAGCATTTGTTTGCAGTCACCTGCCACGACTTTTGAGAAACTCTTTGTAGAGAAGAAATCCCAGGGAATATTAAAAAATCTTTTAAAATCTCTACAATAAGCACTACATTGAATGTTGATGTTTTATAAGTTTTCCTATTTAAGGCATAAAAGTTAGGAATTACTTTTCATACTCTCTGATAAGTATGCACAAGAGGTCTATCCAATGAATGAGTAAAGGAAATATCTGAATGAGAAGCAAACCACAAAATCATCTATTTTAGGATATTATGATTGACAAAGAGAAGAGAATCCAGGGCTGACAAGATGGTTCAGTGGGTAAAGGGCTTACTGTCAGTCCCGACTGCCTGAGTCAGCCCCAGGACCCACATGGTAGAAGACCATGGTCTTACAAGTCATCCTCTGACCTCCACATCCATGCTGTGCCATACACACACACACACACACACACACACACACACACACGCATAATAAATAAATGTAATAAAGTCTCTTTAAGAAAAGAGTCTTTGAGCTAAGTGGAAATTAAGTCACTGCAGTTTTTATAAAATCATTGACATTCTCAGAACAACACTGAAAAATAATTTAAAAATAATAGCATTATTTTTGGTAATAGCAGCAACTGAAACTAAAATACCTTGAAATAATTCTAAGAAAATGTGTTACGATCTCTAGACCTTTATGGTGAGGTATGGTGTGCAGCACTCAGAAGGCCGAGGCAGGGGCCACTGCAAGTTCAAGTCCAGCCTCAGTGCACAGTGAGTCAAAGCCAGCCGGAGCCACGTAGCGAGACTCTGTCTCAAAGAAACATAAGGGGGAAAAGTCCTTCGAGGAAAAAGTCATATCTCATATTTGGAAAGATTCAAGCCCCCAAAAGATGTTAATTCTCATTAATGTATAAATTCAGTGGACTGCCAGCTGACATCTTCAATTTGTTCAAGTTTAACAACGTGACCCTTAAATTCATGTGGAAATCTAGAGAGCTCGGAGAGTGCGGAGGCCGTGCAGGTGAGAGTGAGCAAGGTGCAGGCACAGGCTCAGCTGCCAGTTATGGAGCAAGACAGTGTGACATTCAACAGTGGTAGAGAGGGGAGGAAACACCGCAGAGGCCAAAGCCAGATGGGCAGGAGCAGAGCCTGTCTCCAGCCATCAGCTCCCCGTGTCGGAGTCAGGGACGATCGATGAGACAGGAGTGAGGCTCAGACCAGTGGGCTTCTAAGGCAAGAGTTTTAGGGTGACTAAGATAAACCTAGATGCTCTAATCAAAAACAATGACAGAAATAGACCTTAAAACTTCTTTAAAAAAAATAGGAAACGATCTTTTTATGATCTTGGAATAGGAAATTGTTTCTTTAAAAAAAATCTCATATACACACAGGACAGAGCATGAAGGAAGAGACTGCCAAGGTTGACATTTTATATGTGTGTGTGTGTGTGTATACATATGTTAGGAGAAGAGACTTTGATACATATGTTTTAAATACCCCGGAGTAATATCACCTCCAACCTTACAACAAGGCCAAGGGAATGACGCCAGAGCCACTCTAGGATATGTACACACACACACAAACATATATACACATATGTACACGCACAAACATATATACATATGTACACACAAACATATACATATGTACACACACAAACATATATACATATGTACACACAAACATAGATACATATGTACACACACAAACATATATATACATATGTACACACACATATCTATATTATCATGAATCCTGAAAGAATGTAAAAAAACAGCACGGTGTGAGAGGCTTGGCTTCTTCCTTTGGCTGTAAAGTTTAACTCAGCCAGAGGAAATGTTAGGAGAAGAGACTTTGATACATATGTTTTAAATACCCCGGAGTAATATCACCTCCAACCTTACAACAAGGCCAAGGGAATGATGCCAGAGCCACTCTAGGATTTTGCATGACCACAGGATAACTCATAAGTGACAGCTGCCGCCCACCCCGGGGCCTGCTCTTCATGGCTAGGCACCCCCATTCTGTCATCACTCGTTTTCTTGGTAATTTTTTAGATTTCCACATAGTGTGCTCCTGCTACCATCTCTCCATTTGTCACCGTGACTTTGTTTTCTCGCTGTGTTTGTGGCTCAGCTGGTGGAACTGCAGCCATCCTAGGATTTTAAACCTGTGGTTAATGAGTCCCATAAGCAAAGTTACAACATTTCTAAAAAGGACATGGAAGGAAGGGAGATGTTTTGTAATGGATATAACTATCAAAAGATTAAAATCCAGAATATATTGAAATCACTCTAAATAAGCTACCTTCCTATCTACCTATCTACCATCTATCTGTCTGTCTGTCTATCTATCTACAATCTATCTACTATCTATCTACTATCTATCTGTCTTTCTATCATCTATCTATCTACTATCTGTCTATCTATCTACTATCTATCTGTCCATCTATCTATCAACTATCATCTATCTATCATCTATCAATCTATCTGTCTGTCTATGGGGGCACAGGTACATGAGGAGGTCAGAGGATGACTTGTGGGGTTGGTTCTCTCCTTCCACCATGTAGTCCCAAGGAAAGAACTTCAGCTGTCAAGCAAACGCCCTTACCCACTAAGATATCCCTTTGGTAGTTAAATAATTATTTTTTCAGGAAAATACCCCAGTATGAAAAATAAACAACAAATACAAACAGCAATGTACAAAAGAGGAAGTTCTACTGAACAATAAGTACTCATGTCTTTATAGTAATTAGGCTCCTGAAAGTTCACACCCTCTCTGCCAGCACCTCACATGGCTCTGGTAAGAGTGTAAACTATTCTGGTGGTGGTTTGGCACTACCTCTTAAGACTGGAGGGGTAGGTGTTCTTGGGTTCTGTTGCTTAGACTTCTAGACCTGGATACTAGGGGACAGATTCAAAAGTAGTCATTGTAGCCAGTTTTTTTGTTTGTTTGTTTTAGATGCTAACTTGTCTTTATTTACAACATTTTACATATAGCAATCCCCAGAGACACTACAAAAACCTATTAGAATTAATTGTACGTAATGAGGAGAGTCAAAGCACGCAAAACATTACAAAACAGTAACATTTCTATATCTTGGCAAATGGAACATGCTAAAATCCATTAAAGCATGCATTTTAAATGTGTGGATTGTATGAAATATGAACTATATCACAGTGAAAGTGGTATAAAATTTTATTTTAGTTTCCATCCTACAGATTGTAACATGTAGTTGACTTATCACCTCTCACCACAAGTGAGTGTCTTTATCACCGTGGACAATGTAACAACTTCACGGCTCCTTCACCCATGTGTTCTTCTTCCCAGTGCTGTGCTGCTAATGTCCGTATTGAATTCTTTAAATTTTTTTTTATCTTACCATGAGATTTGAAATCCTATGGATGGGCCCTTGGGGAAAAAATCTACAACTTTTATTCAGCTAAAGGAGCACAGCAATAAAATGAGTCCTCCGACTCTGTATAACGTATACTGATAGGCCAGTGCATCGTTCAGCCCTCACCAGAGAAGCTGCTTCCCGCAGGCGATGGGAATTGACAGAGACCCACAGCTAGACAAGGTGTAGAGAGTGAGACTTCAGAGTACTTAGTCCTAAATGAGATGTCTTTATCCAGCCCTGGCCCTCGGAGCTCAGCAATCTATGTTGAAGAGGACATGGAGGTCACGATTGACGCCAAGGGAAAGTGTCTTCCAGACACAACAGGACTGAAGCACATAAAAGCCCACAGAGTCTGTGAGAGTGCACATAAAGCCTGCACAGACCCAAGCTGGCAAAACCCCAGCACTGAGAAGGGGAAGTGGACACCGAGTCCTACCTGTAACCGAGAAATTATTTGCAATTGATATCTGTCAGAAAAGAGAAAACCAGTTTTCTCTAGAAAAGTGTCACTGCATATATCAACCATGCTGCAGGACAGGCCCCATAAAACGGACTCCGTGTTTTTTGTGTGGTTTTGCCTGTTTTTTTTTTTATTTGTTTGTTTTGTTTTGCTTTGCTTACATTGAGCTGTATATTTTTCTCCGCTCCTCTCCCTTCCTCCCTCCCCTTCTACCTTCTCCCATGATCCCCACACTCCCAATTTACTTAAGATCTATTTCTACTTCCCATGTAGATTAGATCCATGTATGTCTCTCTTAGGGTCCTCTTTGTTGTCAAGGTTCTCTGGGATTGTGAATCGTAGGCTAGTTTTTCTTTGCTTTATGTTGAAAAACCACTTATGAGTGAGTACATATGATATTTGTCTTCCTGAGTCTGGGTTACCTCATTCAATATGATGTTTTCTAGCTCCATCCATTTGTCTGCAAATTTCAAGATGTCATTAGTTTTTCTGCTATGTAGTACTCCATTGTATAAATGTGCCACATCTTTATCTATTCTTCGGTTGAGGGCCATTTAGGTTGTTTCCAGGTTCTGGCTATGACAAACAATGCTGCTATGAACATAGTTGAGCATATGTCCTTGTGGCACGATTGAGCATCCTTTGGATATATACCCAAAAGTGGTATTGCTGGATCTTGAGGAAGGTTGTCTCCTAATTTTCTGAGAAATCACCACACTGATATCCAAAGGAGCTGTACCAGTTTGCATTTCCACCAGCAATGCAGAAGTGTTCCCTTTTCCCCACAACCTCTCCAGCATAAGTTGTCATCAGTGTTTTTGATCTTGGCCATTCTTACGTAAGATGGAATCTCAGAGTTGTTTTGATTTGCATTTCATTGATGACTAAGGATGTTGAACATTTCCTTTCTCTTCTATGAGGTTCAGTGTGGTTGGTTTTATGTTGAGGTCTTTGATCCATCAGGACTTGAGTTTTGTGCATGGTGATAGATATGAATCTATTTTCATTGTTCTACATGCTGATATCCAGTTATGCCAGCACCATTTGTTGAATATGCTTTTTTTCCATTTTATATTTTTTGTTTCTTTGTCAAAAATCAGGTGTTCATAGGTGTGTGGATTAATATCCGGATTTTCTATTCGGTTCCATTGGTCCTCCTGTCTGTTTTTATGCCAATACCAGGCTGTTTTCAGTACTGTAGCTCTGTAGTAGAGTTTGAAGTTAGGGATTGTGATGCTTCCAGAAGTTCCTTTATTGTACAGGATTGTTTTGTGTAGCCTGTTTTCAACGATGACAATTTGTCAGCTACGTAGCGTGGGCAAACTGTGCTACTGAGGGCCATGCAGCTGCAGCTTACAGGCCAAGGTGCATGCATCTGCAAACAGAAAACCATCAGAGCAGGTTGCGGAATGCTGTGTGGAGTGTTGTATCATCTTCCTCACACTGGAAAACTACCCATGTGTTGTTTGTGGACCTCTGTGTGTACATTCGCAGTCTAAAGCACACGTGAACAATAACAGATCAGAGACTGCTGATTACTCAAAGGGATTAACATCAAGAGCAAGGGAAATTACAGTAAGGATGGGAACATGGGACTTAATGTTTCCCTTCAATTAAAATACATCTGATTTAAATATAGAAAAATGTTAAGTATATCATAAAGCTATATGGTAAGTACACTAATGTTCATTTTAGAATGCTCTCATTTTCTATAAACTAAAAAAGTTTAGCCAGCAAGTGGTTTTTATTCTCCAGACCTTCATTTCCCCCCACATATTAGCTGAAAAGAATAAACCTTCCCAGTGCTCTTGGAAGGTTAAATAGCCTAGCCCGGTGCATATGGTAGAGTAGGCTGTGCTTGCCCATTCCTTCGTTCCTCTGACATGTGTGCACTGGATCTCTGCTGTGTCGCTGACACCGCTGGGCACAGAATGAGGATGGGGAAATTCTTTTTTTAAAAAATCCCCGTGTTATGGAGCTACAGCATCCTCTCCTTCTTTCTTTCTCTCTCTCTCTCTCTCTCTCTCTCTCTCTCTCTCTCTCTCTCTCTCTCACCCCCTCCACAGTTTTGCTTCTATATTTACCCTCCCCTGGGCCACGACACCCTGGCACTGAACTGCTTATTATCCAATCATCCTAACGATGGGTTTTAAAGGACACGGCAGCCCTTACTAAGACAGGGTCTTCATTCATTCCTGTACTCAGAGAACCACAGCAGGATGGTAGGCAGGGGGCAAGAGCTCTACAAAATTCCTGTTTGAAAAACGATTGAAAATTAACAGACCTGTTGGGCATGTTCCAGGGTTTTCCATTCTCATTGATCAGTTCATGGATGTTTCATTCCATCCATGTTGACTTAGACCAACATCCTACCAAATAAAACAATTTCTATATTACGAATGCTCTAAGTATTTGATGTTATCCTTTGACTGTTTTTTTTTGTTTGTTTACTCTAACTGGATGAGTCAGTCATTGTGTAGTTCTTGAGATAACTAGTTACCACTTATTAAGTACCTGCTGTATACTTATCTCCTTCTGCAATGTGAGTTTCACTGTGTTCCTTCCAGAGAACATCACATTGCATGAGGTCTGCCCCTGACCTGAGTGCCTTTGCATGTTTCCATGACTCCTGAGGCTCATGCTCCCGTTTGTAAGAAACTACTGTTTCCCTCCTGTGGCCGAGATGCAGATTAAACACAGTAACCTACATGGGCTGATACAGTGTTGCCACTCACTCAGTCTAACTCGGTTTCTCTTACTTAAAAAAAATTAGGCAGGGTAGGCTGAACCACAGTCTGTGCTGGGTGGACTTAGACCTCGGAGGCTGTTGAACCCAGACCCTGGTACATGGGATGGTCTTTAAAATAACCGTTCGCTTTCCTTTGCAAGAAATTATCTAAAGAGTAGTCCTTGAAAGTCCCATTGTCTTCTCACCCGGCACCTTTTCTAAAAACCTTGTGCTACGCAAGTCTCAAAAGTATTTTGGGAAATAACTCTTGCAAATTTACTATTTTAATTCTGCTCCTGGGATTATATCAGGTCCATTGGTAGACACCCGTGAACTAAAAGGCACCTTCCCTGCCGTGTACATTCTTAAAGGATGTGCCTCAGAAAGAATGGAAGTGAGTGTCACCAGCTGATGACACTGAGCACTGAGGAGTGCTGAGGCCAGGGTGGGGCTGCCGGGAACTGGAAGAGCAGGCACCTTTGGAAGTGGCTCGGCACATGCCATACGCATGGAGGGAATTAAGGGGCCTGACTGGGAATATGGCAAAGAACAGACCGCTCCGCCGTAAGGGCGGAGATCCTACGAGAAAGGAGTGAGGTCCTGAACACCTGGTCGGCCAGGTGTGGGGGTGCACGGGTGGTCTGACTCCCTTTTCCATGTGATCTTTTCTCCCCAGGGTCCTTCCACCTAATTCACTTGATGTTTGATGACTACGTGCTCTATTTGCTAGAATCACTGCACTGTCAGGAGCGGGCCAACGAGCTCATGCAAGCCATGAAGGGAGAGGGGAGCACAGGTGAGCGGAACCCGACGGGGATGTCATGACTTAGATGCTAGCCATGGTGAGGGCATCAGGTGCTGCGAAGCCCACACCATCTTCCTCTGCAGAGGGCACCTGTGTGTGTGGAGGCTGACGGGCTTGAGCAGGGAGTGACCAGTGCAAGGCAGAAAGCCCGTTTCATTTCTGTGGTTTTTACAGGCAGCTGGCCTTGACCTTGGGATCTAAGAACTTACCTTTTCTCTGTTTGTAGCGGAAGTCCAGGAAGAGATTATCTTGACTGAGGCTGCCCCACCCTCCCCTTCACCAGTACCGTCATTTTCTCCAGAAAAATCTGCCACATCTGTGGAGGTGCCGCCTCCATCCTCCCCTGCCAGCAACCCATCCCCCGAGTACACTGGCCTTAGCACAACAGGTAAGGGGGCCCCAAAGTACTGGGTGGCAGATAGATGCTGGAGGCAAGAGATTTCTGGAAAACGGTTTTCCTCAAAAGACAGAGAAATACCAAGACTCGGCAATCTTGGGTGTGTGGAAGACTGACGGGTCTCAAAGTACTCTTTATTACGTCTTCCATATGCCGCTGCTTCCGATTGGCAGATTAAACATATGGTAAATCTCTATTCCCCACTGAAATTATTAAAATGTTATGTGAGTTAGTATACAGGCATTCTTAAAAACCAGAAACGCAAGCCCAAACCTGAGCAGTCTCTGGGAAGGTGGACAGGCGGGAGACCATGTCAAGCCACAGTAAGTCTGAGTGAGGCAGCAGCTGTGAACAGAGCTGGTCCTGGGCCACACCTGGGCCACCCTGAGCGTGACTTGTCAAGCTCATGCTAACGGAAGGCTGTTCTGATGAGAGACCCACAGCACAAAATACACACTGTGTTCTCATATCCCATACCACACCTGAGACTCACCCAAGCCTAGATACCCACCCAACTGAAAGAACCCCAGCTAGCTATTTGTATATCACGTTCCGTAAAAGTACTGATAATAGTCAAAAGGTGGAAAGGACCCATGTATGTACTTTGCCTATTTAAGGGTGGATGAGTAGAAACATAGTATACTGTGGAGTATTATTTAGCCCTAATTTTAGAAGAAATAGCATTCTGCTATAACATTATAACCTGAATGAATCTTGAAGTCATCGTGCTAAGTGCGATGAGTTAGGCGTTAAAGGACAAATGTCTGACTCCTGTAAGGGGACCTGAAAGTTGTCAAATTCATAGAGTAAAATAGAGGATAGAGGCAGGGGACAGGAAGACATAAGGGCAGAGCTTCAGTTTGGGAAGATCAGAAACTCTGGTGATGGATGATGACAGTAGGTGTACGACCCAACAGATGTACAAGTGCAACTGAGTTGGAAAGGGTGTAATTGATAGATTTTAGGTTAAGGTGCTTTAACACACGCGCGCGTGCACACACACACACTCACATGTGCATGCATGCATACACACCATAGCACTGCTGTCCATGGGAACAGCATTGCACAGTGGGAAGGGGGAATTATATACTCATGAGAGTCAGAGATCTTCAAAGAAACAGCTGCTGAAAGAGAAATTTCAACAGAGATGGGACAGAAAATAAAATACAACTGAAAGAGAATTAAAAGAATGAACTAAGAGGTTCTCTGATAGCACAGTCAATGCAAAGAGATATTGTTGAGTATGTGAGCTCTGCTGAGAGAAAGCCGATCCGTTCAGGAATTACAGCATGTTGTTATTCTGAGACAGTGCCTTACCATGCAGTCCTGGCTGACCTGGAACTCCCTATGAATAGACCAGGCTATCTCAAATTTGTGGTGAACCTACTGCCTTTGCCTCTGAGTGCTGGGATTGCAGGTGTGTGCCCAGCCCAGTGTTCACAGTTTAAGAAAGTATTCCCAGAAAGAGCAGGTCATGGGGACTCACACATGTGATCTCAAAAGAGCAGGTCATGGGGACTCACACATGTGATCTCAAAACTCAGGAGGCTATAAGGCAGGAGGATTGCTGAGTGTTTGAAGCCGTACTGGGCCTGTAGGGTAGATGGGACGGGGTTACAGAGTAAGCTCTTAATTAAAAAAATAAATAAAAAAGAGAGAAAAGGAAGGAAGGGAAGGGAGGAAGTCAGAAAGGGAAGAAAGAAAACAAACTCAGGAGGAAGGGAGAGAGAGAGGGAGGAAGAGAGAGAGAACACTAATAGTTTAATGGCTTTATAGAATACAGAGATAAGACCTTGGGTAACAATGTCCTTTCCTTGAATCCTGAGGTGATTAAATGGGGCTGAGGGGTGGAAGTCATCTCTAAACTCACTGAATAAAATAGAAAGATCTTACCAGCTCCAAAGAAAACAGATAATCACCAAAGGAGACTGAGAATGACACCAGACTTCTCATCAGCGATATCAGGTTCAGCATCTGAGGCAGGATTTTTAGCATGCATTGGAAATCTTCAGTACAGAATCCTGTTTCATAGGTTGTGTGTGAGAGAAGGGCAGTGCGAGTGCATGCTTGCATACATACATACATACATGCATACATACATACATACATGCATACATACATACATACAAGTATAATCTATTTAAAGTGCCAAGTCCTATGCTGAGTGCTAGGTGTGGCATGAATACGGCTATGCCAAGGCCTTGCTACCAACAGGCCACACAGGGATGAGAGAAGTAAAGACAAGCATCATAGAAAACAGCACAATCAAGGTGTGAACTAACACTGCAGGGCTGGGGAGTCCCTGCTTGGAGGCATCAGGAGACACCCACAGAGGAGGGAGGGTTGGCTAAGGTGTCATCCTGTTTGTTACCAAGCTCACAGCCTTTCTTCTTCCTCACCCTTCTGTCAGTTAGGATGGCCTTGGTGCTATACAGTCTGTGAGAAGTCTGTATTCCAGCAGAAACCCACTGGATGCATGCACACAGCCTTGACGGGGAATTCTGTCACACGGAAAGCGTTTTAAATCCAGCTGTTTGGAAGTGCCCATTCTCGCAGTATCGGGCTCCCCCAGATTCTAGCGGGTCTTTAGACCCACAGGACTGCAGCTGCCCACAGCTTAGCAGAGGAGCTCACGGGAAGTTCCTGCAGACACCCTGGCTTGGAAACTCGGGGAACCCAGCTGAAGAAACCTTCAGACAGGCAGATAGGACACTCCCTGGGAAGAGAACTAGTGGAGGCAAAGCACAAACATTTCTGCTGGCTCACAGCGCTCCAGCACTCAGGGGCCCTTCCTGGTTTGGAGGATTCTGTCATCATCCCTGGGTGTCCTGTGTCACTGCCAGAGCCACTCCCCTGAACCGTGCTCCTGACAGTCCCACCATCACCAGGACAAACACAGAGTGGTGGCCGGCCTGTCTTCTAAAACGCACAGGGAAGTTTTGCATCCCAAACAGTGTGATCAGGGTGGTTGGGAAACAGGAGAGTGTGAGGGGCATCCAGGGAAACCTAACTTGAGCCTCTCAGAGTCACCCTGCCAGTGAGCCAGCCTGGCTTTCTTTGATTTGGAGGCCTCCAGGTAGGGGCAGGTGTGACATTCACCAAGGCCACAAGAATATCGTAAAAGTGTGGAGAGATTTCTGTGCAACATACTGCAGGTCATAAAAGTACCTTCTTGGAAATACAAATGTGAAACAGGCTCTCTTCAGACGATTGTAAGCTTTGAAGATTCTGACACATTCCAGCTTTGTTCTCAGGTATCTCCAGAGGGCATTAAAAATGTCATCCTACATAAAAGTATCTAGACTATTTTCCTCCAGTACCAAGTCTGGATCCATAGATGGACCTTGATGTGCAATGGGCCGTGGTCTTAGAAGAGAGACACACACGTAATATCCTAAGAAGCTGCATGGTTTTATGTGTGTGCTATAAATGTAGTATTAGAGAGTTCTTAACTTTGGGGTCTTGTGCATCCTTTCACTGAATAATATTATAACTTAGAAAATGTTTATATGAATCTAGGAAAACACACCCATTGTACTCTTTTAAAAAGTTTAACTCAGTAGATGATGTTCATGCCAGTTAGTTTTTATTAAATTGCTGTTTTATATTCCATCTACTTTCCAAAAAGCTAAAGACAAAAAAATTACATTTATTTGTGTATGTGTATGTGTGTGTGCACTCGTAGAGGTCAGATGGAAACGTGTAGTAGTTGATTCTCTCCTCCTGCCACGTGAGTTTCAGGGATTAAATTCAGGTCATGGAGTTTAGTGGCCTTTCCCACTGAGCCATGCTGCCAGACTCAAACCAAATTTTCTCTGAGGAACCCAAAGTCAGGGCTGTGAGTGTAGCTTAGTTGGTAAGATGCTTTATTTGACTGATGTTCATGAAGCCTGGGGTTCAGTTCCTAGCAGTGCATAAACTGCCAGTGTTGACATAGCTCTGTCATCACAGGACTCAAGGCGGAGGTGAGACCAGAAGTTTGAGTTTCATTGATCAAACGATTATCAGGTGTGACTTAAGAGTCACCATCAGGCAGATCCCAGAGTCTTTTCACCAAACCAATGTCTTCTTTTGGATGGACACGTCTTCACTTTTCAGCAATGCACAGAGCATAGCATGTCTGCTCATCTAGCACAAGGTATTAGTCGATGGCATAAAACCTTGTGGCATCCTTCAATGCAAGGGCTAGGAAGGACTCAGCGTCCCAGAGAGTGAGTTATGGCTTCACCAGGAAAACAGTTTCCCTACTTACTCATGTTTGTGTCTAGTTCCATGTCCGTGCAGAAATGTATTTTATCTTAAGACTGTGCTATCATTTTTAAACAAGGAGTTGGGGGGGCAGGGAGAAAAGGACTAGCACAGGCACCTAAAACGGAGGCTGGTCAAGGCCAGTGTCGAGTGCCTTCACTAAAGCCTTTGGGCATCTCGTGATCAGTGACTGGTTATGGGAGTCCACACAACACAGTTCCCCTGGGTAAAGCCTAGCCCTTTGCCATCCACCCTCCTGGAACTCTGTGGGCTTGCCACCTCCCTCCTGGTCAGGCAAAGTTCAGAAAGTTTAACTTTAGGGGAGGGGGCTCTTTTCTGCCTCGGGAGCATGGCAGGTGGCGCCTAATTGATCAGTCTATTTAACATGACATCATCAGGCTGCATTTCTTTACTGCCACCCAAGGGCTCTGAAACCCCATTTATGATGTCACGTTAAGTGCCCTCCTTTGGCAATGACAATAAAAGTTAACGATTAAGCTCTTGTTTTCAGTGTCCCACCCAGGTTCCCTGCGACACAAAACCAGCAAACTCAATTATTGGGAAGTTAGGCCGCCCATGAAACGGGAATCCTCACAAGTGCCCGACTGTAGAACATCTGGCCGGCCCAGCTGTACTTTCTCCGCAGCAGTTGAGGATGTCACAAAGATAACTGACCCTTCGACTTCCCCAATAACAAAAGCCCACTTATACTTAGGACAACTGGGATGCCTCAGCCCGGTGGCTCCCAATGGTGGGCACTGGTGACTCATTGACAGTGATCCCCCCTCCGTCACAGCTCCTTCCTCCTCACTAAAGGAACAGAATTAGGAGACGTGAACCAGGGCAGAAAGAAAGATTGTTTCCCGCGTGCTCTGATTTCACTCCATCCATCACATCTTGACTTTGTTCATCCGTCCCCTTCATCTTTTATTCATTTGTTCGTGCAATAAAGAAGGGCTCTGTGTTTAGTCTGTGCCCAGCCCTGGAGGTACAGAAGTGAAAACAAAACAGATCTGGCTGCTGCCCCTTGGTGGGTGAGAGTTAACACAGATGTAAAGTTCCAGGTAAATGTGTAACTCCAAACGGCTGTGAGAGGCTGGATCGAAGCTCATTGCGCTTCATAGCAAATCTATGGAGGCCTGCCCAGTCGGTGCACAGACAGTGCTTCTCTGAGGAGCTGGCATCTGTCAGTCACAAGGGTCCAACCACATAGGGGCTAGGGAGGGGCATGTGGACATGTCGGAGGCAGAAGTAGCTTGGTGTAGTGAGGACTGGGCTGCAGCATGGGAGTCAGGGAGAGTGCCAGGAGGTGAAGTCAGCATGTCTTCCTGGGAATGGATTCATTGGTTGCCCCTGGGCACTTGGTCAATCTGATGTTGACCACGGAGCTATTAGTGCAACAACTCAAACAGGCCTGAAGGGCACACTCCTTAAACACAGCTAGCCCAAGGTCTGGGGCAGCCCAGATGCATATGGATAGAGGTACAGTCAGATCTCTGTACATAATCTTTCTGTCTCGGTCTTGGAAGATATAATAAATGTTTGTTTAGTGTATCTCAGGAAACAAGTATCATTATCCAAGCAGAACTTTTTGTGATTATGGTAATTAAAAACAAGCAAACAAATTATCTGTCCTGGCTGGAGAGATGACTAGGGGTAAAGACCGTTGGATGCTGTCGCAGAGGTTCTGGGTTTGGTCCCCAGCCCCCACATGACATTTCTGTAACTCCAGTCCCTCTGCATAGGAACAGTGCACACACGCACATGCAGGCAAAAATCCACACACAATTTATACACCTCCTAAAATAAAAATCCATTTGCTTTTAATAATATAAGTTTGATCAGCTGCAGGTGGCCGGTGGTGAATGTCTAGGGCATCGAGTTCCAGATTCTCCACACACTCACCAGAGCTTATGCCTGAGAAACTGCAAGCAAAGACTTAGGTCAGATTTTTTAGGTGGAGAAAGAGGTCTGGTGATTTTGTATAGCTGGACAGTTGGAGAACAGGCCAGTTCACACAAGTGTTCGGCAGAATCTCACAACTTCTGGGCTGGGGATGTAATTCAGTGGTAGGGTGCTTACTTAACACATGGATTCGATTACCAGCACTGGTGAAAAGCTTTTTATTTTCAACACACCACGTGACAGGAAGCAATGTGTTACAGGTTCATGAACCGGCAGCATTGTCACCTTTGGGACGCTTACTACAGTCGATGCTCCCCTACTGACCCAATGGCTCAGGATCTGCATTTTTCACACTATCTCCAGGGATCTGGGAGTGGGAAGTGTGGTTGTTATATGCTACTTTATGTCGGGTGAACATTCACTAATTCATTCAAGAAATTATTGACCGCCTTTCTTTTCCGAGCACACTTTCTGGCCTATGCTTGCAACCCCGTCCAAAACCCACACAACCTTGAGGAAGCGTGTCCTGCTGGGGGTGGTGAGAAAATGGTCCCGTATCATAGTGTCGGCATTATAAAGCAGCCATCAGCTGCCCCTTGGGGGGCTCTTTATAAAATCCTGAATGTTCGGGAGCCCTACCGCTACCCTCAGACCGTTAAACACGTGGGGTTGCATGTGTGGTGTGGGGCTGGAGGCTAAGGAAGGAAATATGGGAATTAGGCAACAAAGGAAGCCCTGTTGTTTAACCAACAAATGACGAGCATTTGGGCTGCATCAGCTTTGCCTATATTAGTGTCCCATGAGCGCCAGCCGGTTCAGGACTTCTCACTGGAGGTCCCCCACCCAAGAACTGGCGTACAGGGAATGTTCTCTCTGCTCCCTGGGCAGAAACTGCTTCTCACCCAAGCCAGTAGGTGTTAATCTGCTTTAGGCTGCCTGAGTGGATGCATTAGATTGCTGGCACATGGCCATTTAGAGGTTTTGTTCCCTAGACGCGGGGGCCCATTTTCCCAGGAGTTCTTCTAGCTTTCTGTTTGATAACTGCCATTCCTCATAGCATTGCCTCCTTCAACAACCGACTCAATGGAATCAAAGTTTACTGCACACCTACTCCTTGGCAGGCCTGATGCTGGGAGGGAGACCTGAATTAACAGTTGCTGTGCTCCAGGGGCTCAGACAAAAGCAACTTCTGCTGCATTCCCTCTGGTAATGGCTATCCTGGGAAGTTTCCCTACTGCTTAGGAAAGCCCTCTGCCTTCCTGACTGCCCCCTCTAAATAGCCACTGACTTTGCCCACTGCCCTGAGGAACTGGGGCTTGAAGGGTTAAGCGCTTGGTTGTTGTGACTGGCTCATTATTCTCAGACTTTTCACTCCCTCTCATTACAGCTCTGGTAGTAAATCTATTTACGTTTTTTATGAATTCTTTTCACAAAAGCAAAATGCCTTTGTTATAGAAAACACAAAAATAAAACCAAAAATTTAAAAATCATCAGCTTACCCACCCAGAAACAGCACATTTTAATAATAAAAAAGGAAACATTTAAAATTTTAAGAGTGGGATAATCTCATGAAATTTATGTTTTTGTGATCTGTGCATGGGTACATAATCATGTGATCACAAGTGCACCCAGGTGCATTTGTACATTCTTGCACATGTCGGGGCCAGAGGTAGCTTCCTCTGTCACTCTCTACCTTGTTTGTAAGAAAGGTCTCTCTGAACCTGGAGCTGGCTGGCCAATGAGCTCCAGCACCCTCCTGTTGTCACCTCCCTGGGGTCACAGGCACGCAGCCGCACCCAGCATTTTACATCCATTCTAAAGATCTGAACTCAGATCTTCCCACTTGTGCATCAAGCGCTTTGCCAATGGAGCCATCACCTCAACCCCTAAGGAAAAGTCAAGGCACAGAGAAGGGAGCCACATCTAATCCAGTCACCTGAGGTGTAACTTATCTCCGGAGTCTTCTCTCTGATCCTTTGTACAGCTCTTAGAAGCGATTTCTAATTTAAGGATGTTTGTGAAGCACTTAGCCCACAGCCTGGCCTGTGATAGACGCTCAACAGAACAGACCTCCTTGTCATGCTCTTGAAGTAAATCATTGCCACTTTATTAAAAACGGTATTATCTGCATTCCGAGTTTGCAGATTTACATAAGTTCTTAGTACAAAACACTTTCAGTAATAAAACAATACATTTAAAGTAGGGTTTCCTTTTCTCCTTCCTCCCTGAGGGCGGCTCCTTGCCGGGTCTCTGCCCCCTCCTGCCACCGGACACCAGGCAGCTATTCCCTGTGCTATCAGCAAAGCCTTGGGGCAAGGGCAGACTGAATTCTAACGTGCAAACTCTTCCTTTGTCTTTCTCTAAGAGTTTTAAGGTAGAAATGGGCTTCTGCAGACAATACAGGATTTTGTTTCATCTTCTTTAAAATTTATTTTTATCTTCGTATGTATGGGTGTTGTGCTTGCCTGCATGTGTATACACCACATGATCCCCTGGTGCCATGTAGACCAGAAGAGAGAGATGGCTCTCCTGGGACTGAAGTTACTGATGGTTGTGCGTGGCCATGTGGGCGGTGTGAACTGAACTTTCGGTAGAGCAGACTGAAAGAGTAGTCTTAACCTCAGAGCCATTTCCCCAGCCCCTTAAAAACAGCGTGTTCGCCAACTCTCCAGCTCTCTGTGTACCCCAAAAAGGACACCAAATCCTGTTCCTTATACCTTGTGAAATGATTTTATTTCTGCTCTCAACATTTTAAAATTTATCAGAAATTAAGTTGTCTAATGAGGTTACTGATTGTAGCAAGCTTTTAAATTGTTCTTATAAAAATTCTATCCATCATATAAAATGTGCCTTTAGAGAGCCTTTGTCAGCCACCCACCCCGGCCCCCGGTCCTCAGCAGTTTCAGGTGCTAAAGCAACAGATGGAGTTAGTGATGGGCATGGGATAGGCTGCGGTCGAGTGAGCTACTTACATTGCTTAAAGCAATCCATGTTGAACATGGAAAGCTAATTTGCAGTGCCTGCCTGGGCCACGCTGTGCCAGGCTTTTCTTTTTCTTCCTCTCTTCCTGTCTTTCCCGTCCCTCTTCTTCCTCTTTCCTGAGTGTATCTGGACAGTCAGGCACTATTCCAGATGCCAGGTTGGGCAAACTGACACATGCCTAGCCGCACGGAATTTGCCCTCGGGGGGGGGCATCAATCAAACCTCACACCTTCCAGAATGGGGAACTGAAGATTGAAGTAGGTACCACAAAGGCCCACAATGCACTGGGGGCCCCAGCTAGCCTGGAGTTAGCAGGCAGCTTCTCTGGATTCATTTCTGAAGACTGAGTGGGTAGTGAGGGAAGAGTACGGACGCTGGGCAGCAGAAGCAGTGTGGGCACAGAAAATGATTCTGCAGCTAGACCAGGGGCTGCAGGGGAGCTGAACCAGAGGGTGCCTTGTAACGAACGATTTTGGCTTTCAGCGTAGGAACAGTGGGAAGCCACAACAGTTAGTGACCCATGCGATGCAATCTGTCTCCATAGGAGCAATGCAGTCATACACGTGGTCGCTAACATATACCGTGACGACAGCCGCTGGGTCCCCAGCTGAGAACGCCCAACAACTGCCCTGTATGAGGAGTGCCCACATGCCTTCCTCCTCTGTCACACACAGGATACCAGTCTACTCCCACAGAGAGGAGCACGGGTAGGTGACCTGCTTGGCATTTCACTTCAGAAGCATTCAGATCAGAGCACAGGCAGGAGCTGCCCTCTGGTTAGCCTGCACACCTTCCTCAGCCCTGTAACCCTAGAGAACTGTTGTGTAATCCTAACGATATGCAGGTGAGGAAGGATAAATGGTCCCGTGGCTCTCCAAGACAGCTTGCAAATTGTGGAGCCCCACTGAGCATGCCCCACGTCCCCTTCCCAGCAGTCCCCTGTGCAGCTCTCCGTTCACCTCGGAGCCTTATAAAGCGCCATAGTGTGTCCCTGTCTCTTTGGGCTCTGTTTAGAGATGGTCTACCCCACCTGTGCTGTGGAGATCTCTAGAGGAAGGGAGCTCTGCAACCAGGATCGTTTGTTTTGCCTGTGTTGCGTGCAGACCTGAGTGTGGGTGCTGCTGGGATGCCTGCACCTCTGTTCAGAAGCCTGAACTCGAGCAGCCCTTGGCCTCCTGCTCTGCCTGTCAGGAGACAGCAACTATGCTGTGCTTCCCGAGCAGAGGCTTGAAACCACTCTTAGCATTGCAGGGGGCTTCACTTGCAGCTGCTCACAGGCCTGCAGACGGGCCATATAAGCGGCTGCGGTGCAGGGGCATCTCAGGCAACTCCCAGCCGAAGAGAGAGGGCTTGAAGGTGTGCCCAGGCCTATAGGTCAGTGCGCCCCATGGCTCAGAGCCCCCAGATCTCCACGGGGCATTTCCTACATCATCACAATGTGCTCTTAGAATTGTATTTCAGACCTTTTTTTAACCTACAAGGATGGTAGAATAGAGACTTATGTGGCCACAGGTCCAGTTCTTTGCCAGGACATGTTAGAATATGCAGTCATGGTAGTAGTAGCCCATGTGCATGTGTGACCCTGTGTGTCTGTGGCATGGATGTCACATAAGTGGTCCTAGTATAACCCTGTGCGTCATTTCACAGATGTGAGAAACTCCAGATCACAGTGTTAGACAGGGGCAGAGCCTGGCTCAGCATCGCTCTCTGACCTGCTTTTTCTCGCCGTGAAGTTCCCCACCACTGCCCAGCAGAAGTTCAAGGAATGCAGAAACACAAAGTCCAAAGCAATTTTTTCTCCCCGTTTGACTTCAGGATGTGCAATGGGCTTTTGCCACAAAGGAGGAGAGGCTTCCATTAGAGCCAGGTTCCATCCCCTGAGGTGCAAGCGTGTCGAGAGTGCTGAGGGAAAAGTAAAATCAACCTGGGGTTTTAGACTCGCCAGAGCAAGGCCACAGGGTGGAGATGGAGGAGATCAAGTGGAAGAAAAGCCGGTAGTGGGGAGACAAAAAGAAAAAAATAGACGAAGTTGATTTTTTTTCAAGGTGTCAAGCTGACTGTTCTTGTCTGCTATGACTCACATCCATTGTGCTTGCTGCATTTCAGGTACACGGGGAGCTATAACTACGGGAGCTATGGCAACCAGCATCCTCACCCAATGCAGAGCCAGTATCCAGCCCTGCCTCACGACACGGCCATCTCTGGGCCGCTCCACTACTCCCCTTACCACAGGAGCTCTACACAGGTGAGTGGAGGGGCGGAGGTCTTGCTGGCTGTGGTCCGTGCCCAATCAAGTCAACTAAACACGGCTAATGAGTCATTGTGTGTGCCACCTGTGGGCCCTCAAGGGCAGCCAGCTCAGCGCCCTCAAGTGGTGACTAGCCTGCCTTGGGTGCTTATGATCACGTCATTTTCCCTTATGCATCCACGCTGCTTAATTGTTCTCCTGAGTTCTTGACTCTCCTTGCCCTCTCTGATGCTGGGATCCGGCTAGCTGTTTCTGTTGGTCCTTTCTAGGCTCCCACCTCACAGTGGTTCTGTGTCTGCTTTTCCATCACTACCCTCATGGCATCCGTCAGGATCTCTGCATCGTGACAGCTGGCCTCTTGGTGTTCTAGGTGTGTTCAGATTTGACCCACATGGCATCTTAACCAGAAGCATCCTGAAATGGACCCTCTTGATTACTCTTACCCATCACAACCTAGCAAACTGACCCCTCTACGGCCAGCCGGGGGTGGTGGGAAGTTGAGGAAGCACCTAGGTTACCGCGGTTGGATGCTCTAGTTGTATTAGACACCTCCTATGTGCTGTCCCACGCATGACTGATCACCAATTCCATCCAATTCCGTTTGAGTTGTTGTTATTGTTTGTTTGTTTGAGACAGGGTCTCTCTCTACATAGTCCTGGCTGACCTTGAACTCATAGAGATCTGCCTTCTGAGTGGCCCAGCCTCAATTCTGTATTCTAAAAATGTCTTCGGCACCCTGGCCCTCCTGCCTTAGCTCCAGGCCTTCATGCTGATCTCTCTTTCTAAAGCTTGCCCTGCCTGAAGCTGGAGGGGTCTTCTGGAAAAACCAAAACCATAACGCGGAATCTGATACCGTCCTGCAGTCATTTCCCTGCTTACTCCTCAATGTTGGGCTCCTCCCCTGGCCACCCTATCACCTTCGGCCCCGTGAGAGCACAGGCAGCTGTGCAATGGCGCTGCGTCTATGTGGGCAGCTGCGTCCCTGTCTGGAGGCACTGTTCTGCCTATCATCCGAACATCTTATGGCCTTGTGGGTCTCCTGAGAGTACCCTCTTCCTTCCTCCAGGCCCTTACCAAGTGCCTGCCACTCTCTGGGCTTTCTCTTCCAGTCACACTCCTCACACCCTGTCAGCCAGGACTTCTAACTCTGCAGAAGCCCCCAAGCTCCTCCAAGGCAAAGATTAAGTCTCTATCCCCAGTTCACAGCACACAGAACCCATCAAAGGCAGGCTTGCTTCTCCCAGATATGCCAGGCTCTGTACTTGGCATTTTGCATACACTCTAGATAACCCTGGCAGAAGAAATGAGACAGAGCGACTTATGCAGGGGTCAGAGCCCAGGAAGTGTGGTTGCTTTCTGGCTCATGAGCACAATCTTCCACTGTCTCCAAGATGTGGCTCTCACTTTTTTGGGTGGATGGAAGCAGCTGTCGGCAGAGCCAATGGTTGGGATAGGCTAAGTGTACTTTGTCTGCTCTGAAGGTTGAGAAGTCACATGTGAGTTTTGTGTCAGAGAAAGAGAGCTTTCCCCATGGGATAAGCACAAAAGGGGGCTGGTGTGGGCAGGGGCCTAGGAGGGCAAGGGTAGGATGGAGGGAGGCTGGATGAGGCTGCATTGCATCAGCCTGCAGCACACAGATTGGCCTCCAAGGGAGGCACTGAGGAGAATGTATCCCCAATACGAAGACACTCAAGGTAAACAGGCGTCTGTTTTGATTTCCATCTCAGTACCAAGGGGAACCCTGGTTTAATCCCAAGACAAGCCAAGGAGTCGGTTGCACTAAGTCATCCCCTGGGGCATTTGTTAGAGAACTCTGACACAGAGATGCCGGCTCCTTAGGTGCTGCTTCTCCTGGGAGCAGAGCCTGTGCACCTAGCTGCAATGCCCCTGTATGACTGAGTTGCTGTCAGGATTACACTACACACAGTCTAGGCACTCCTTCCTTCCTTCCTACCTTCCTTCCTTCCTTCCTTCCTTCCTTCCTCCCTCCCTCCCTCCCTCCCT
>PVIU01001149.1:75449-234374 GCA_004026605.1 Ondatra zibethicus | reverse complement strand
TTCTGTGCCCTTGAGTTGACTTTCTTCTCCTTCTTCTATACCTATTATTCTAAGATTTGGCCTTTTTATGTTGTCCCATATTTCCTGGATATTTTGGGTTAGTCTTTTGTTAGATTTAATGTTTTCTTTAACTGATGAGTCTATTTCCTCTATTTTATCTTCCGCACTTGAGATTCTCTCTTCCATTTCTTGTATTCTGAGACCCGGCCTCTTACATCTTATGGGCATGCTCAGTAGCCTTGTAGGTGCATGTTTGGCCACACATGCAGCAAGTGGTGCATCCATTCAGAAATGGGGAAACAGAGAAAATGACTTCTATCTTCAAAATGGGTTCCAACATTTAATATTTTAGGAGGAATTGATATCAGTAATTAACATGGGCATATATATCATTATTCATATTTAAATAACTAACTAGCATTATTGGATGTTATATGTCTAGTCGTTCTAGATTTGAACTATGTGTTTTATGCTCTTTGGGCTCTTTAGTTGTGACGCTGTGTTATTAGAATAAATACATAGAAGAGGTGCTGTACTGCAGTTTCATAAATAACACAAATGTTTACTATGGCTGTGACATTCTGGGGACTTCTGTGAGTCAGGTCCTTTTCTTTCACGTTGCTTTTGTAAACATAAACCCCTCAAGCACTCAGTCAGGTCCTTCATCTCCACTGAACACACTGAAGCACCAGAGGCTGACGTTTCCCCCAGGTCCTTGTGAACTGTGACTTCATTCCTACAGGTCTGGCTCCAGAGACTGTGACCTCAGCCACGGAAAGGGAGTATCGGGATTCAGTGAGATGAGGGTGTCTCATCTGTGTCACACAGCTAGACAATGAGAGGACCAATATTTTAACCCAGAAATTGGGCATTTCTCACATCTGTTTATTTCCAATGACTTCAGCTTTTTAAATGAAAATGTAAACTAAGAGGCCTAAAAATGAAATGAGAATTAAATTGCATAAATAATGTATTGCTTATTTGTTTGAAATATTACACTTACTAAATCTAGGCTGTTGCCATCCCTTCTAGGCACCAGTCATAGAAACTTACTAGCCAAGTTGTGATTATCTCTGCCTGAGCAAAAAAGGTTTGCTCCAGAGTCCAGGCCTGAGCTTGGGGGAGAAAACACATCATCACCAAACCGAGATATTTCAGTAACTAATGGTCCCTAAGTAGAGGTATACACAAGATACACACACACACACACTTCCCCCACCAGTGTATTGGTTTCTTTGAATATGGAAAAATATGTCTTTTTATTTTCTCATATTCTACAGTAAACTGTTTGATTTTGTATGTCCAAGATACATTGCTTGTGCCTTAGTTTGTTGTATGTAGCTAGAGAGGTTTCTCTCTATGGCTAGGAACATGAAAATACACTTGATTACTTTACACTGGAGTCAGAGATTGCAGTATGAAGTAAAGCACCATTACTTAGATGTTGGATTTAGAAAATGGAAAGGTATTTTTAGTTTTAGAGTGCACCAAATAATAGTGAAATAGATTAATCTCTATGAAAATCTGTTAGACCTAGACAGAACTAGATGGATTTTTATTCTAATTTTCTGGATTACCATTGCAGTAATAACAAACATAAACTTAAAAATAGACGAAGTAATATTGCTTTTGAATTATGTAATTATTTGACCACACATACACAAAGAAATACAAACTTTATACTGAAATGTGTTTATTTTTATCTTTTTGCTTTCCTTTTGAGGTATAAGTTATACTTTTAAAAACACTTTATTTTATTACTAATATTATTATGGGCAAATGCCACAATCTGTGTGTGGACCTCAGAGAACAATTTTGTGGAGTTGGTTCTCTCCACCTATACATGAGCTCTGGAGATCAGATTCACATCCTCGGGCTAGCCAGTTAAGCACCTTTACCCGCTGCTGTACTGCAGCTGCTGCTGCTGCTGTTGCTGATGATGATGATACTTCTGTTTCTGCTTCTGCTTTTGTTGCTTCTTACTCCTCCTTTTCTTCTCTTTCTCCTCCTCCCCATCCTCCTCCTCCCACTCCTTCTTCTTTGAATTCTTCATTTTCGGCACAATTATTTAAATTCTATAGGGAGCCATGAATACTAGACCTCGTTTCTGGTTTATGTACTAATGGGGTTCAATTAAGATCTGAGGGATAAGAAATCTGCTCACAGCAGGAATCGTCTGTCCATGTGTCTTTAGTCTTCTCTGTATCCTTATTCTTCCTTGTTCTCCTGTTCTACATTGTTCTTAGTTCTATATCGTTCTACATTGTTCATAGTTCTACCCATTACAGACATTCCCAGTCATGTATGTCCTTAAAACCAGCAATTCCTCAGCCCTAGCAGGTTCCAGGACCAGAATTCTTTTGCCCCATGGGAAATCAGATAAGGGTTTTCCCACGTGTGGACCGTGGGAGTGGCTAGTACACATCCTGTAAACTCCTTAATGGAGAAAATTAGTTAAGAAAGGAATTAAATCATCGGGGGATTCTTAGGGGGTAAGCTTAGTGCGCTACATTATTAGGTGATAGATAAAAGAGCTAAAAGATTTATTTTCAGTAGAATTATGAATAGGGCATGGATTGTTTTTTAAATCAGTGTGCCACTACTTTTCTCCCAGCAAGCATAGAGGCTACCAGGTAATCAGGCAACCTACATAGTCAGGGAGAAGCTGATGGGTCTAGATCAGATAGCACATACACCAGATGCTGCAATTTCTATGGGCCTAGGTCTGGAGTTAGACTTTCTGCTCTAAGTGAAGAAAAGACACCCCATCCCCACCCCACCCCACTCTAAATTATCAGCTCCAGGCTATGCTGTTATCAGCCATTCTGATCATGGGGGTTGTGGGTCTTTCTCTGGGTTGCACTTAATTATCCCTTCTGCTGTCCTTGAGAGTCCTGAACTAAAATCATCAGTAAACCAAGGTGAAAGTGAGCGTAAGGAGTTAAAAATCTTTTAAGTGGGGTAAAACCAGAGCAGCAGCTTGGGCAGGTAGTAATTCTATGTCCTTGGAGATCTGTGAATATCTTAATTGGAATGCCTGGACCCTAAGCATTGACCAAATGCCTGCTGATAAAGATAATTGTAGGAAGGCAGATCTCTGCACTTACCTAGGAGACAGGAACAAGGCCTGGAAGTGGGGAACTGTTCTGAACTAGGGAATTAATTCCCAAATATGTAACAGAAAGGAGTTCAGCTACAGCGAAAAATCTACAGCAAAGGACAGCCACTTTATTCACAAAGCAATAACGCGAAGCCTTTACCAGATCCCTTGGTTCTAGTAAGTCACTTGTGAAAAGATGGATGAGCAACTGCTGTATAATGTTGCGGCTTGTAGCAATGTACTAAAGACTTGAGGTGATCAGAATATTTTTAGAGATGGCCTCAGGATGAGCAGGGCAACATCCCCATGTAATGCCAGCACTCTGGCAGCAGATGTATGAGAATACCAAACTCAAGACCTGCTGGGGTATCATTGAAACAATAGCTCACAAAACAACAACAAAGCCCCCAACAAAACCCCTCCTTTCTTCTCCAGTTCTAGAGTTTTTAAACTACATGTTGCAGTCTGGTTTTGCTTTATTACCTCCCAACAACACATTTAATTTTATAATTCTCCTTTAGCAATCATGTATAGATTTCATCATAGTTAACTAATTTAAAAAAAAAATAAATGGAAGATCAAAATTGCTTACTGTTTCCTAGGAGTTGGTTCATATCTGGGCAAAGGAGAAAACAGAGTTGACTATCTAGTAACATCTCTGAGAGCCCTGGTGTAAGAGTTGAAAGATTGCCACTCTACCTGGACAAGGCTGCTTGACCTCTTTGAACCTCTGGTCAGCTTTAAAATGGAAATAGTGAGGCTGCCCCTGTTTGGTTGGCAATGCCGAGAGGATCAAACGCAACAACAGAGCAAAAGCTTATCAAAGCTGTAAAGTGCTCTAAGATGGTGGAGCAGCGCGCGGGGGGGGGCGCTGGGGGGGTCTCAGTCAGCAGAGTGCTTACCTGCTATGCAGGAAGCCCTGAGTTCAGTCCCCAGCCCTGCATAAACTAGACATAGTGGCACACTCTTGTAATCCCAGCATTCTGAAAGTGGAAGGATTAAAAATTCAATGTCATCGTCAGCTACGTATGAGTTCAAAACCAGCTTGCAGTACAGGAGAGCCTGCCTCAAAAACAAACAAACCAAAAAAAAAATAGCAAAAAGGGATGATTTAATTTCTTTTCTTTAGCTATCATAGGTGAGGTTTTAAAAAAGAAAAAGTTATTATCTGTATATATGATCATTAAATCTGAGCATTTAGAGCATCAGTCGTTCAAGGCCAGGCTTCCAATATTGTGAGTTCAAGGCCAGCCTGAGAGTCTCAAACAAAAACATGGACACCTCAACAGCTATGCTTTATTGGGGTACTATTTGTTGTTATCTCAAGAAGCTCCACCTAGAGGGCAGATGGAAATGTCTGTGATAGATATAGCATGTGTTCCTTGGTTAGGCTATATTTGAATTGTTTTCCTGGGAGCTCTTTGCTATCTGCATCTCAGACCAGCAGCCATTTTGAAAACAGAAGGCTAAATGAAGCTTCCTTGAAGAATAAATATACTGTTAAAAATATGAGACCTGAGTCAGTCCGCCTGCATCTTGGTCCCAGTGCTTTTACTTACCAGCAAGACTCCCAAACAGAATCATCTTGAACAAGTTACTACTTACCCTCTCTGGCATCAAAGTCTCATCTGTAACATGGCTATAATACTGTTTTACCAGCCTCATGAAATTGTGGTGAAAACCGAGCTATTTGATTATTGCTTTGGACTCCACCATCATCTTCTGCGCTACCGTCCTCTATCTTTCCTGAGTGCTCAGTACCCCTATCGTGTGTAGGACTTGTCTGCAGTGTAACCAGCAAGTGAGCCACTAAGGTGAAATACTCCTGTCTCTCTTTGTTGTACTAGTGAATACATGCATACTCAGCATGAACGTGAGCCAGCCTAGAATCCAGACTTCTAATTTAGGCAAGAGCTTTCTCCATCATCCCGTACGCACAAAACTAGAAAATACCAGAAAAGGTAACCTTGGACAAAGAAACCACAGATGAAAAAGGTGTAGAATATTCTAAGTTATTTCTTTTGTATTGGGTTATATATGTTTAAACTAATAAAATTGACTATGCATACATGAAGATGGTATTTTGTTTCTTTTTGGTTATCATTCATGTTTTATTACTTATAAAATGTTTTTACCTTTCAATATAGCTTAGAAGATGGGTGTTTACTTAAGTTCATCCAGGCTTCTGAACAGATAAACAGAGTTCTTTCTCAGCTACTTTGATCTTAACAAAACATTTGAGGAAGACATGCTATCCTGCTGTGACCTTAATCACTGTAGGTAGCTGAAGCACAGGCAGGGGAAGAGGTGACAGAACTTGATGTGGGTTTGATCATTAATGATATGAATGTGATCCCTCGGTTCCGAGTGTAGAGTATCTCATGGTGACTGTACAAAGCAGCCCAGTGCCAGGCTGGGAAGATATCTCCATTATAAACTGCTTGCCCTGCAAACACAAGACAGATCCCCAGAACCCACGAAAAGCCAGACACACCACTGTGTGTCTGCAGTCCTAGTGTTCCTATGGGGAGATGGAGGCAGAAGCCAAGCACAAGCAGACCATCTCAGACCAGGCAGAAGGCAAGGACCAACCCCTGAGGTTGTCCCTTTGACTTCGATGCGTGCACTATGGCACATGTGCCCACATCCCCACACATAATACATACACATACACACACATGAAGATTACAAATAAAATAAAAAGGAGTACAACTTGGGGATGTCTCAAACTTGGAGGTACAGAATGAACAAAAACAACCACAACAACATTAAACATAAAGTCTTGTGGCTTTGAACAAAACTTCAGTGTATTTTATGTCATAGAAAATTATTTCAGTTTCAGGAATTTTCTTGTTATTTAAGAAATTTTGTACCAGTTTTATTGCTAGTACCCTCATTTGTGGGGGAAAATGATCTGGTGTCAGTCAGTCTATGTGTAAATGTTTGCTGAGGCGGATGGTGAGAGACAGGCGCCTGTCGGCCTTTCTCTTCATCGCTTATTTTCACTTTAAAGCTCCAGAATGGCTTTCCACTGCATTCCAGCTCTGTTGGCCCTATTTTCTCCCCACGGTGCATTTAAGACAAAAAAAAAAGTGCAGGTTAATCTATAAAGAAAATTGGAATAATGAAATATTCTTTAAAGTATTGACCAGTACATTGGAGGAGTCACCCAGTCTACTCTGTAGGTGAGGAGACGTGATTAGTAGCCTATTTCTATTCCGTGTCTCCTCTCAGCTTTAACCCATTGGCACAGACAGCCCAGGGCAAAAGGGCTTGGCGCATGAAGTGCTTGCTGCTCAAGCGTGAAGACCTGGGTTCTGGTCCTTAGCTGTCATGTAGAAAGCCAGTGCATGAGCACGGACTTGTAATCTCATAGCTGGGAGAAGCAGGAGGTGGTGTGGAGACCTTTCTAGCCATTTGGTGAGCTCCAGGTTCAGTGAGAGAACTGGTCTCTAAAAATGAGGTGAGAGCAATACAGAAAGACACCTGACATCTATCTCCAGCTCTGTGGGTGTCTGTATGCATGCATGGGCACACACGCGCACCACAGGTCCGGCAATCCCTAGTAAGAATTCTTAGCCTTCCTCCTCTGTGAGGCTCATGACCCTGCACCAGGAAACAGGCCTTTCTCTGAATCACAGATCCTCAGTCTGATGCCATCTACAACAGTTCCCAAACACATGACGAAGGGGGAAAGGATTTCCTCATCTCCTCGGACCTCCTGACTTTGGGGGGCAAAATTGGTTCATTAACAGGATGGTCGCCGCCATTTATGCTCAGTGAAGGTCAGCGCTGCCCGTTGGGTGGGTGGTCTGTGGGCTAGAAGCACCAAGTTTCTTGGTTTTTCTGCTGGAAGGATTTATGGAATGCGCAGTGTAGAGCCTGCAGTGTACTTGAGTGACTGCAGGTCAGACCCCAGACTCCTTTTGAGAACCCTTGGTCAGTGGCTAATGGTGGCCATGCTCCCTCCGCCAGCTCCTCGAACCCCAGCTGGAGAGGAATTCCTAGTCCAGTTCCTTTCTTTACTACAAGTGAAGAAATGATATATGTTGAACAGGAAAGCAGACAATATATGAACCAGACTGATAGCATGTATTAGAAAAACAAAATTGCTAGCTGTCACCAGGGATTTGTGTCAGGGAAGAAACATGATGTTGTTTAATGGGACCTAATAAAACAAAATGGTTTTAATTTTTCTCCCCAAGATGAGTAGCATTTTTTTTATTTAGAAACATTTTAAAACAGGAATTCAGGAAACAATAGAACATACCTACTTATCCACTGCCCAGATTTCACAAATTAGAATATTTTGTCTGTTTAATTCAGGTCCTCCCCCTTGAAAAGTAAACCCATATGCAGAATTTTTTTTTTTGAAAATCCCATTGTCCCCTGGCTCTGTGGCCCTCCCTGGAGGTGACCACTACCATGGTTTGTGTACATTCTTCCTGTACATGTGTTGTGCTTTTACAGTTTGTTCATATCTACATTTCTAGTATTAATCTGTGCAATGTTGTAAAATGTACAGTTCATTCATATCTACATTCCTAGTATTAATCTGTACATGCTGTAAAATTTACAATTAAGTGGGTGTCCTCTTCCTAACCTCATCAGAGTTAGTGATAAATTGAGCTTTATCCTAATGACATGGAGTATGTTCTCTGTTCATCGTGTGATTCTGAGTTTTTCTTTTCTCTTCTGCCTTACCAGTCAGAATTGCCTCATTCATCTTCCTGATTCGGGTGTTCATAGGCTGAGACTTTTAATAACAATCATTACATCTTACTATAAGAGAGTCAGACATAGCTTGTGTCTGTTATCTTCCAAGTCAACGCCATGCCCCCAGTTGATTGAATTCTTATCCTTACCCCCTTTGCCATCTCCTGAGGTTGTTACTGCCCAGAGACACCCCCAACTCCTCCCCACTCCCCACCCCTGCCCTGTTTGGTGGTTACAGGCTGAAGGAGGTTATTAAACATGTAAAAAAGAAAGGAACCTGAATTTCCCATTTGGGTTATGTTTAATCAACATACACTTACAAACTGAAAAGATCCCAGTACTGGAAAATTTTAACTGTTTTTGGAATAATCCAGGTAAAAGTATAAATTTTTTTGAATTGTAAATGCACATCAGGTACTTGCAATGAAAATTTAGTGTTTGGTAGAGCTGGTCTGTTAAGTGTAAAATATACAACGGATTTAAAGAATTTAATGCAAAAATGTGCAATACCACATTAATATTTCGTATATTGGCTACAGAGTAAAATGGCATAATGTTATACATCCAGTCGACTAAGGCATCATGCATAGTCCTGTTTCTTTTTGCTTCGTTAATGTAGCCCTTGGAAAATCTAAAATTACAGATGCTGTTTGTAACGTGATATAGGTTGGCGCTGGTCCCGGATTTCTGGTAAGACATTTAAAAACAAAACAAATAGTGGGTATTATCTGTGCACAATAATTACATTTACCAGGATACCGCTTTTAATTTTTTTTCTTACCTTCCTGCCTTCCATGTAGACTCATTTTTCCTGTTTTTGAATTTCACCCTTCAGAAGCAGAGCCACCCTGAAAGAAAGGCTTTGTTGGTGGTGAACTCTGTGTTTGTGATCTGAACCAGTTCTGGAATGGCAGCAAGGTGTGGGTTCTAGGTTGACGCCGCGCCTAGATGCTGTGGGCAGTACTGAGTGATATGTATAATTGCTAGTGAGCAGTCGCTCTTTGCAGATAGCCTGCCTTTTAGCTCTGATGACTTTTAAGTTCTTCTCCAGTTTTTCTTGTTTCACTGTACTTTTGTTATAGTGTGCCTTGTACTCAGCCCGTGTAACTTTGCTCTCTTCTCTGTACCACTTTTCTCTGCCTCTGAGCTGTCTTAGAGAGAGTTCCAGTTTCTCAAGTGGCTTCTTGTCTCTTCATATCTCTTTCTTTCTCTCCCCCCTGCTGTCCGTCTTTATTGTTCTTTGTTGCATTCTGAGATAATTTGCTCCATGGCTATCAATAATTTCTCTTGTTGACCTCACTTAGAATTTATGTATGGTTTGATTTTTTTTTTATTTCAGAATCTGTGAGCTGCTTTTCTTTTTCAAAATTTGTAATTGAAAGACAATAAGATTTGTTTTCCCTTCTTGGCTGTTTGGTTCAGAACTTCTTATAGTTCTACAAAGATTGTTTAATATAAAATATGTGCATCCTCAGTATCTATCTGCCTATCTATTTATCATTATCCATCCACCCACCCATCATCCATCCATCTATCTATCTATCTATCTATCTATCTATCTATCTATCTATCTATCATCTATCCATCCATCCACCCATCTATCCATTTATCATCTATCTATCATCTATCCATCCATCCATCCATCCATCTTTAAGTAGAAATAGTAAGCCAACGTGGTTCTCATACATCTTTTATGAAATAAAACCTTTGTTTTTCCCACTTTTCTCCCAAAAGTAATGTGGTTTGAGTTTGTGGTTTTCCTTTGCTCTTCTTAAAGGTTAAGCACTTACATGTATTTTTAAATTTTATTTCAAATCATTTGATACCTTTTTTTAGTTCACCACTGTTGTGAGGTTTATGCATAATAACATGCCTACCCATACTTTGTTTTCACTGCTACATATTGTTTTATTGTGTACTAGTGTGTATTTTAGTGCCTTCCTGATGCAGATTGGCTCTAGTTTTTAATTAAGAACAGCAGTGTCTGTGGTTTTTTGTTTATTCCTTCATTGTTGGTGCTGAAATTCAAACCTGTTCATGGACATGGAGTTAGGTTCGTAGCCCACAAATATATTTTACATCCCATATTTCCATGCTTTCTGTATTCTTGGATTTTTTTTAGTGTTTATCTTTTTGGAGGGGTAGTATGCAAGTCTAGATACATGTTAACTACATCTAAATTGTTTATTTTATTGTTTCTAAGCCTTTAAATTTGACCTAGCAAGCAAGTACTCCTCCCTTAGCCCTACCCCATTTGTTTTCCTTCTTGAGAAATGATAGAGGTTCCTGGAAACAGCCCAGGACTAGCCTGGGGCGAAATCATAGAGGCACTATCTTTACACAAGCAGTTACTGAAACACACAAGATGCTAACACCCTTTGCAGAGATGAAGCACATGCGTAGGCATGCGCGCGCGCGCACACACACACACACACACACACACACACACACACACACAAAAATGGATTACCCATGTTGGCCTTGGCACTGAGTGTTGAGGGAAAAAAGATGTTTCATTCCTGATATGTGGCCATGTAGTATACACCATTGCTGTCCTGAAAAATTGTAACCCTAAACTCTAATAGTAGCAAAAGTGTACAGTAATTTATCTTAGCATAATACATCAGCTATTGAGGAAGCCGGTCTTCAGTTGAGAAGTCAACCCTCCCACTGTAAGAGAGCCTCCTGTGACATTTGTTCTTTAGATCCCTTAGAACTTCTAGGTCATGAAACAAATGTAGAAGCCCGAGCCTGGGATTAGCACAGCTCTGAGGCACATGGCGGTGCCTATCAGATTCCTACCCAGCTCATCCTGCAGAGGGCGATGTTGTTCAGCTCCAGTCATACAGCACAGTACCTGGCTTATCTCCCACCAAAGGTACCTGCTCTTTCAAGACTGCTTTAGGTGAGCCATGCTCCCTCAATCCTCCTGTGCCTTCTGGCTGAGTCAGTGTCCTGATCCAGTCACTGGGGATTCAGTGAGTGATCCCTCTGCCTATGACTGAACACGAGATCAGTTTGCATTGATGCCTTGACCTGTGAGACCCTCTGTCGTGCCCACCTCCTAGCCATCCTGAATATCTCCAACCTTCCTTGCTAGTTCTTGCTTGCTGGGAGTTGAAGGAGCCTTGAAGATATGCATGAGACCTTTGTTTGACCATGGTTCTCATGCTCTTGAGGGTTCTTGGTTCTCACCAGATTCACATATGCCTGGTGTACACCAGACAGTGAAGCAGGAACCTATTTGCTTGGTATTCCTTGTAGCGCGTGAAACGCTCCTCGCCTTGCACCTCAGCCCACGAGAAGTCACCTGAATATGCCTCTCATCCTCTGTCTCCTCCTTTCTTTGTTTTTATTTCACATAATCCCCCGGTGCAATCTGCTTCAGTTCCTTCACAGTTACAGTGCTGAGGAGTGCAGTAAGACATCCATAATGAAGGTCTTCCCAAAACATAATACCTGGTCATCATAAGCAACAGGATGGTGGCCATTTGCAGAGAATCTGCATCTAAGGAAATGTGCGCATCTTTAAGGCTCCCCTGGATGAACCTTTACATATTTTAATTTGAAAGATTCTTTAAGGTCACCTCCACCTTCTATGGTACAACATCTGCATAGCAGTCGAGTTCCTGAGCAGCTTTCTCTAACCTCTGGCTAAGGGATAATAAGCATGACCCTTCTTTATATTAGATGGCATTGTTAAATCATTGATCTAGAGATTGAGCCTCTGACCGCGTTGCCAGACCCAGCTTTTGGAGCCAGGATACAAGGCAGAGTTTTGAGCCCACAGCTTGTAGTCAGGCCGCCGCTGAAGCATGTTGACCCCAGAGAAAACATCAGGTGCTCCTAACTGGAAATGTGTCTGAGCTTGATAATAAAAAGCCCTGTGGAGTGACTGCCGAAGCAGCCAGCCTTGTCTGGAGCTGTACTTTGTCGTATCTGTAATCAGTTTGCTCATCGGAAAGCATTAGCATTTTCATTCTTCATGCCTTTTTAACGTCTTTTGTTGCATCTAATAGAAACATCATTAGTGGTATGCCCAGATCCATGAAATCCCCCCAAAAGCCAACGAGGAGATTGAGTCCCGTATGTAAAAGCAAAGAGCTTTTATTTTATGCAAGTTTGCAAATTCGGTCTCTCCGCATGTCCAACATATTGGAATAAACGGAGAACCTCAAGCTCAGTTAGAGTTGCGTTTTTATAGTAGTAAAGGCGGGTTTCTGAGGTTCAAGACCCCTGATTGGCTGACATTTGTCTAGGGGTGTCCTGGTGAGTATGCTGGCAGGTGATCCTATCTACAGCAGTTGGAACGTTAGACATTTCCTTCAGATGGTCTGTTCTTGGGTGGTTGCTCAGGTAATCTCAGTTTGTGTTCTTCCTGCAATCAGGTATTGCTTCAGGGTAAACTACTAAGACTCATGCTTCCATTAAACTTATCGATGGCTGAGTCCTACTCTGGCAGGTGATAATGGTTGGAAGTAAAGAACTTCCTTTGTGTGGTCTGTTTCTATTTAGTTTATCATGACTGGCTCCTACAATTAGATCTATGTGTAGAGATTGATGTCTTGATAATATTGCCTGCTAATTTACGGCATATAATATTGAAAGCAGTGTTATGAATGTTGAGTTTATATAATGTTAATATTTTCGTGTGTATGTGTGTCTCATTGGTTAGGGTTTCTGCTGCTATGATAAACACCATGGCCAAGAGTAAGCTGGGGAGAGCAGGGTGTGTTTCACCTTACAACTCTCACATCATCTCATCACTGAGAGAACTCAGGGCCAGGGTGGGAACCTGAAGGTAGAAACCATGGAAGAACGCTGTTTTCTGGCTTCCTCCACAGGGCTTGCTCAGCTTGCTTTCTTATACAGTTGAGGACCAGTGGCCTCTGGTTGGCACTGCCCGCAGTGGGGTGGGCCTGCCCACATCATTCATTAATCACATTAATTGAGAAAATAATCCACAGGCCTGCACATAGGACAGTGGGAGCATTTTCTCAACTGAGGTTTCCTCTTTTTAAGACTCTTATCTGCGACAAGTTGAAAAACTAAGCAGGATATGTTTATATATTATATACATTTATATAATACCAACATTCTGCTTTCTTAGCCATTTATCAGTTACAAGTAGAGGCATCCCTGATTGACAGCTACTGACTGGCCTGACGATCAGAAAATCTGGATGGGTGGAAGCACTGAGTTTGTATAACCTAGGGAGTTGGGAAAACCAATGTCTTCTGTCGAAGCTGTCATATGCTTGAACTTGCTGAGATGTTGGTGTCTAGAACTCAGCTAACAGATACAACACAAGGGCTGTGAATCCCTGTGCAAGGGTAGAGGACAGAAAAGAGAATGTTATGTTTCCCTTCAGGACAGGGGAGGTTCTGTTTGGAGGAGAGAACAATTAGTCAAGTGTGGAAAAAAGGCTCTAACCTTGTAGGCAAAGGAGCTGCTAGAAGATGGTAAACCACATGTGACATAGGTCAGGGGACAGAGAGTATTCCCTGTCACCTTTGCCTTGAAATGTTTTGTTTTCCCCAAAGACTATTTGCAATTTTTACATTTTACTCATTATCTTATAATCTAATTTTTATAAATGTATCATTAATTTATATAGATCTTTATTCTCTTATTTTATGCCTATTCTAATCTCACTATATTAATAATTATAGTTTGGTTTTGAGATATATTTTATTATTTATGTATGTCTTGAGAATTTATGCACATGTGTGCATGTACCTGTGGCGGCCAGAAGAGGGCACTGGATCTCCTGAAACTGGAGTTACAGGTGGTTCTGAGTCACCCAACATGTGTGCTAGAAACTGAACTTGGGTCCTTTGAAATAGCAGCAAGTGCTCTTAGTCACCAAGTCATCTCCCTAGATGTAGTTTAAATAGCTCTTAATTACTTATTGAGCATGCATATTATTTCCAACTATGCCATATTAGGTATAATAGAAATACAACAGATTTTTTTTTTTTACAAAGAATTACTGGGTCATCACCTTGTTATCTCTCTGAGCTTTTTCCAGGTTGCTCTTTGAGAAGCTTCTATTACTCTACAGTGTTACCAGCCCTACTAAGTAGCAGTTTTATGATCTGCTTAATTTTGTATTCAGATGAGGCATCAATACAGCTGTTATTGTGCTAAACTAAATACGGTCATAAATGTGATATTGCTATTTTTGTGGAGGTTTTTTCTTTATTATTTTATTTATTATTCGTGTGTACATGTGCACATATGTTTGCCATGGTGCTTGCAGGAAGATGAGAGGGTGACTTTCAGGACTTGGTTCTCTTTTCTTTTTCTTTTTTTTTTATTGATGTTTATTGAGCTCTACATTTTTCTCTACTCCCCTCCCTACCTGTATCCTCCCTTCAACTCTCTCCCAAGGTCCCCATGCTCCCAATTTACTCAGGAGATCTTGTCTTTTTATACTACCCATGTAGATTAGATCCATGTATGTCTCTCTTAAAGTCCTCATTGTTGTCTAGGTTCTCTGAGATTGTGATTTGTGGGCTGGTTTTCTTTGCTTTATGTTTAAAAACCACTTATGAGTGAGTACATGTGATAATTGTCTTTCTGTGTCTGGGTTACCTCACTCAAAATGATGTTTTCTAGCTTCATCTATTTGCCTGCAAAATTCAAGATGTCAGTATTTTTTTCTGCTGTGTAGTACTCCATTGTGTAAATGTACCACATTTTCCTTATCCATTCTTCAGTCGAGGGGCATTTAGGTTATTTCCAGGTTCTGGCTATGACAAATAAAGCTGCTATGAACATAGCTGAGCACATGTCCTTGTGGCACGATTGCGCATCCTTTGGATATGTACCCAAAAGTTGTATTACTGGGTCTTGAGGAAGGTTGTTTCCTAATTTTCTGAGAAATTTCCACAGTGGCATTCAAAGGGGCTGTACCAGTTTGCACATCCACCAGCAATGAAGGAGTATTCCCTTTACTCTACATCCTTTTCAGCATAAGTTGTCATCAGTGTTTTTGATCTTGGCCATTTTTACAGGTGTAAGATGGAATCTCAGAGTTGTTTTGATTTGCATTTCTCAGCCATTTTAGATTCCTCTGTTGAGAGTTCTCTGTTTAGGTCTGTACTCCATTTTTTTTATTAGATTATTTGTTCTTTTGATGACCAATTTTTTGAGTTCCTTGTATATTTTGAAGATCAGACCTGTGTCTGATGTGGGGTTAGTGAAGATCTTTTCCCATTCTGTAGGCTGCCATTTTGTCTTGTTGACCGTAACCTTTGCTTTACAGAAGCTTTTCAGTTTCAGGAGGTCCTATTTATTAATTGTTTCTCTCAGTGTCTGTGCTTCTGGGGTTATATTTAGGAGGTGGTCTCCTGTGCCAATGCGTTCAAGTGTATTTCCCACTTTCTCTTTTGTAAGGTTCAGCATGACTGGCTTTATGTTGAGGTCTTTGATCCATTTGGACTTGAGTTTTGTGCATGGTGATAACTTCTCTTTTCACTATAGGTTCAGGCTTGAATGAAAAGTGTTCTTCACACACTCAGCCATAGCACTAACCCTATTTGTGTATTTTCTAAGGGTGTGTCAGTCCTCTTGGCTACCTATTCATGCCATAGTTCTTACCTTCTAGTTTTATGTAGTCTTAAAATATATTCATTTGTTCAATTTTCTAATGAGACTTTTTGTAAGATTTATATTATTTTTATTTATGTCTCCCTGTGTGTATGTCTCTCTGAGATTCTGTGAAGATGAGCCTAGGTGCCCACGGAAGTCAGAAAAGGGTTTTAGATCCTCTGGGACTGGAATTAAAGGCAGTTGTGAGCCACTGATGTGGGTGCCCAGGTTCAAACTGTCACAGGCGTGTGTGGTGCTGCCTCAAGAAATGGATCAAAATCCACGAGCACCAGGGCACCTGACTGTCATGCTCAGAGTAGGACTGTAATGAAGACACTGGAACTGATGATGGAAAAATAACAGATAAGTTTATCAGAACATATCAAAGCATGGTCTAGATATCAAAGTGAAGCAAATGCAGGATAAGAATATGCTTCTGTAGTGACTGGGGCTTTGTTAAGCACCCTGCCTCTCTTTTTTATTATTATTTTCTTTGATGATTTCATATATAACTACTGTATTTACATAATTTCTATCCCTTCCTTCCCCCTCCAACTTCTGTGTCCTCCCCATTCACTCTCAAATTTATGCTATATATATGACATATATATAACATGTGTATATATGATATATGTGTATACACACACACACACACACATATATATATATATCCTGCTAAGTTCAGTTCGTGTTGCTCATATGTGTAATATGTTTAAGTACTTGATAACCTCCCAAGGAGTTCAGCCCTGGGGAAGGCTGGCTCTCCGACTCTTGGCAGTCATTAATTGCCTGTAACTTTTCATCTAGGGGTGTGTAGGGCCTTGTGTGATCTCTTCCATCCTTGTTGACTAGTGTTGTTATTGTGCTGGCTTTTTATGATGGCTTCCGTCTGCTGCAAAACCCACTGCTTTGATGAGGGTTGAGACCAACACTTACTGGGTAAAAGTATTTTTACTTTTTCATTAGAATACAGTTATTAGTAATACTGATGCATGAAAGTGGCAGTAGGTTCTCCCACACAGTCCATAACCTTGCTAACCATAGGATGTTGGCTGACATGGTTTTCCTCCTGCTGAGTACGGTTTACGTCCACTTAGGCAGCTGTTGGTTGCTGCCAAGATATGTACATATGCCATTATTACACCTTTACAGATATCTTGCAGTGCTGGCCATTGCCATGTTGTGGGTCCTAGGTGTCATAGCTAGGTAGGACGATAATTGTTTTTCCCCCTTGACAGCTTACTTAGCACCATAAGACACTGTAAGAGCCATCCCTCAGGGAGGAGGCTTCCAGGTCACTTCCAGAAGGATTCCTTCCAGTCCAGTGCCTGAACTATGTTGTATCTTCAGCAATGAAATCTTGCCTTCTAGTTTTGGAATGTAACCAAGGTCATTGGCAATGGCCTATATTGTTTTGGGAGTCTCTCAGACTCTCCTAATAACTCAAATGGAGCTTTCTCATGCCTGGAACTGGGACTTTTGTTTTGTCTGTAGCTCATGATTGAAGTATTATTGCCTCAAGTGATGTCACTTTAGTGTGTGTGTATGTGTATACATATGCTTTTATAATATCCGTGTTTTTTAAGTACACATGAAATATGTTTCCCTGTAGCTTTTAAAAGCATCCTTAGTGTGACTTAACTTCCTCCCTCTTTCTCTTTGTAGTGTCCTCTGTCAACTCCCCGGTTAATTTCCACCCCTCATTTCCCCTCCAACCCCTCATGGCACTTTCATCCTACTATCCTACTTTGTAAAGCAGCAAAGTGACTTGAACAAGGAGGTAAACAAGATGGTGGATTCCAGGTACTCCCCTCCACTCATCAAGGACAGATGAAAATTGCTTCAGGTGCATGCACATTGCAAAGAAGGATACACAGCAGTTCTTTCCCATTTCCCCAGAGGGCACAGAGTAGAGAGAGAGATGGCTCAATGGTTACAAGCACTTGCTATTCTTCCAGAGGACCAGAGTTCGTGTGTGTGTGTGTGTGTGTGTGTGTGTAAAATATACACCTTGGGGCTAGGTAAGTGGATACAGTGTTTGCTGTGAAAATATGCAGACTTGAGATTAGATCACCAGCACCTCCACGAAAGCCAGGCATGTATCTGTATTCCCAGCTCTGGGGGCAGAGATAGACAATTCCAGAGCTTGCTGGGTAGTCACCCTGACCAGACCAACTTGCTCTGAGTTCAGTGAGGGACCCTGTTTCAAAAAATAATGTGGACGGCAGTAGAGGAAGACATCCACTGTTGACCTCTGGCTTCCAGATGTGCACACAGAGGTAAGCACACGCACGCACACACACATACACACTCATAAAATATATACTTAATAAGTGCCTTTTTCCATGGTCCTAGGCATCATGTTACTCATGTTCGTTTTAATCATTGTTTTTGTGCTTACAAATTTTAGTACAGTTCACTGAAATGTTTTCTTTCTAGTCTCCAGAGAATACCGAGGGCAAAGATGGACCCAAACTAACTAAACAGGAGGTAAGCATACCTTTGCATACCGACATAGGCCTTGCTATTAAAATGCTTCATTTTCTCTGCATGTGAAGGAATGCCATTGCAAACAAATCCGCTGAGGCTAAAAGCCAAAGATTACATGTAGTTCCGCTTGGCTTGGGCATATTTCATTGAGTACGTTGATGAGGTATTTTCCGATGTTGTTTGTGTTCCTACCTGTTGGTCCTGCTGTCTGTCAAAGTGGGTATTGAGAATTCCCTCTGGGTAGAGAGTAAGATAATAGGTAAATTCATCAAGGAAATCAGAGCCGGCTTTTTATAACAAGAAAATGAAAGGTTGTTGATTTCATAAATTTTCTGCTCCAACGAGTGAATTATGAATTCCTTTTTTGATTCTGAGTATTTACCTAAGAGGATTCATCTCTAAAGAGAAAACTATGGAAAGATCCATAATACATCAAAATATTAAAGCTTTTGTTTTAATTAGGAAAAATTTTAAGTTATTCAGATAACAAATTAGTCCATGACTCAAAGATGCTTTGTATTAAAATACAGAAACCTGGAAAGGGGTTAAGAACTTGGAAGATGCTTATGTCCAACCCTTGATGAGGATACTGAAAAAGATGTCTTAAGAAGTCAGAAGCAAGCAGTATCTATGATGACAGCTATTCCCCTTTGGATAGAGCTTTCCAGAGTGTGGAAAACTTCAGCTCTTACACTCGAACTTATAACCTAAGAGGGGTCACAAGAGAGCAAAAACAATATCCAGTTACAGATCCTTTGATGGGGTGATTCATATTATGGTTAATAATTCAGAGGAATTCATTGTGATATCCAAACCCCCACATAAGCTTTGTACATGGAAATTCATTCTGCCAAGGACGAAATCTTTACCAGAAGCTATAAAGATGTAATGTAAAAACAAAGCCGCCTGCCTGCCCTTATCAGCCCTGTACCGACAGTGAGCTGCTGGTGATAATCATGAAGTCAGAAAGCACAGTCAAGCCCCACACACATGCTAGTGTTAAACAAAAACATGAGGAACATTTAGAGAATGGCTAAGCATGATTTCAGAACAGATGGTGAAGTGTAACCTCAATGTTTTTGGGTCTAGGTACCCCATACACAAAAAGCATTTGGGTTTCTCTCTGAGGGTTGACATTTAACTTGATCAATCAGAAAGCCTTAAAACCATTGCTCAGAAGAGACGCTGAACTGCAGAAAGTCTTCCCAGTCAGTCCCTCTATGCCAGAAGCAAATCCTGCTGCCTGGGACACATGTAAAAGATAAGCATGAGTTTTATGTATATAACTTAGGTATATTAGCCCAAGAATTTTCATGCTTTATGCTTTTCTGGTTAGTTATTTTCTTAGTATATATTACATATTTTTATATTATTCCTAACAAAAGTATTTTGTAGACAATGCTTTTTTCAAAAAGTGTCAATCAGGCCAAGGCCAGATTAAAACTTATCACGTGTCTTTAAGATATCGACACAGTCATTTGAAAGCAAAAGGTCATCGGTTAGCTTGAGTGTTGGCTAGTGCTAAAACTGCCAGAAATGCACTGATTGATCTCCTCCACCACCCCCCAAAGTGAATTGAAATTCAGTTCAAACTGAATTTTCCAGTTATGTCACTTTGTATGTCACCCAGGATGAACAGATACCAGCTACAAAGGGGGCTCTTCTTTTGTAGATTTCCCACTATGGCTGTGATATTTGCAAGGCATTGTACAGAGCCCTGAGCTTCAGGAGACTGGACAATAAATGACCTAAACAGTGTATCGTGGCCATTACTCTCTGCCGTTTGCAAAACCTTTTTATTTCCATTCTTGTATCTGAGCTGTTCGATAACCTAAGAAGCACCTCCCCACCCCCCTCCTCTCCCTCCTTGCAGTGATGGAGATGAGACCCAGCACCTTGTATATACCTGCTCAGCTTTACCACCATGCTACACCCCTGCCTTACAAGCATTCCTTATCAAAAATGTATGATCAGCTATAAATTCTCCCAGCACTGTGCCAGGCCCTGTGGGTCCCACAGTGAAAAACAAGCACAACTCTGCCTTCCTAAAGCCTCTGTCTTAGTATGGAAGAGAGAGTAAAGTAATAGGACATTTGCTACTAATAAATAAATAAATAAAATAGAGAGTCAAGAGAAGAAATAGCGACTGTCAGGGGAGTGCTGGTTCTGATAGCCGACGGGGGGGTGCAATGATCCTTATTTTATCTCAAGGAGAAGAGTTCTTAGAGAAATAATAGAGTTTTCTCCAAATGTCACAACTTGTAATTAGCGGAGTCGGGGAAAACACCTGGTCCCCAATCCTTATTGACCCCCCCCCCACCTTTTGTACAGCGGTTCAGTTGAGTGACCCAGTTCCTATGTCTTCATCTTCTCCACTGCCCAGCCAAGGCTCTCGTTCTTTCTGTCTCCCAGCTTTGAAAAGAAGGCTGCTTTTACTGAACTTCTTGTTTGTTTGTTTTTGAGACTCAAAAGCAACTTGACTCTCAAGTTTTGCTTTAAAAGAACATGCTGAGGCTCAGGAGCAAAGGGGCATCTTATAAAAATAGGTTTGAAGCAATAATCAGCAAAGTCCAGTGATTCTCCTTGGATCTCTCTCTTTCTCTCTCTGAACTTTGTGAGAGTAGATGTGTATGCTGCGTGTGCAGCCAGAATGTTGACATAGACCCCATGTCGTGGGGTGATCAGTCAATCAGTAATGCTTACTGGATAACTCTGACGTCTCCAGTAGCTACAAACCGTGGTAATCTGGCATCCTAAACCTCTTCATTCCCTGTCTGAGAGCCGACCACTTTTCCTATGATTTTTCATTTAACCAACAAATTAAGAAAAATTCCTTAACAGCTCCCCTACCCAGTCCTACCAAGTAAGGCTGAGCTTTAAATGAATATTTCAAATGCTTTAAATGTCTCAAAGAGGAATAAATAGCAGTCTAGTCTGTTTCGTATCCAATAAATTTAGCCAATCATTTATAGATGTTAAGGCTGTGGAAGCCGATGGAACTTTCCAGGAAGGCATCCACACTTGCATTCATAAGTGGTACTGCTGACTGAATGAAAGGTTAGTCTCAGCCTTCACTGCAGTGAAAGAAAAAATCCCTTATGGTGATTACTGGAAAGGAAGTTAGAAAAGGCTTTTCTTTTATGGCACAGACAAGCTGGTAAATTTTAGGTAGGAAGTCATAAAATAATTTTATGGTAAAGTATCTACATTTTAGAGTCTGGCTGGGTAAGACAGCCTATAGAGATGGATGTAGTATCAATTTCCTGAGCCTTTCTTTTGGAACACTTATTCTGAACCTAAATTAAGACTGTGGATCAGTCAGCTGGAGGCCCGCCCTGTAGAACAAGCTCTGATGAGACCATCCCTCCGGAAGGCCTATTCTGGGTGTTCAGATGTTGGCGTGGAGAGGCAGGGTTTTGCAACTGGGACATCCTTCAACGTGATTTTTACCTCTCTTTAATAAGATTTTGCCAACAGCAACTGGTTGGGAAATGGGCAGTTATGTATCATGGCTAACGTGTTTAGCTCCTTCCCATAAGTAAATTATATATGGTTTTCTGGCACTTGCTTCTTCCTTTTGCCTTAACACTTACTCAGAGTCCCTGCTAGGCATCGACAATACTGAAATAGAAAAAGATGGTGCTTTGGGGTAGGAGATACAGATGGGAGATGAATGAAGTAACCGGTGAAGTGAAGCCAACAGAATGCTTGTAGGTTGATAGCCAAGCAGGAAGGGATTTGGGTAAGGTCCATTTGTTTCCCTTCAGCAAGGAAGCTGCCACTCTTCCCCATGGAGAAGGTTGCTTTGCTGTTGGACTTGTTGGATGGTGGGAATATGTTTGAGGCTACACAGAAACTTCAGAGCTGAGCTTCCCAGTAAGGGGGGAGGCGGGGGAATGCCCTTCAGTTATTCCACATTCAGAAACCATGGTGAAGCATACACATGTTTTGCACAGCTGTAGTGGGAATGTTGTCTTTTCTTCAGCAATCCTCAATGCGGTTGACCATTCTGAGCAAGGTGGGATTGATCCTGACTCCTAGGGATTTGTGGGTGTGATGTCATAAAGGCTCCCAAGAGAATCCTAGCAGGCATCGTGGTATACTTCCAGTGGGGAATTCCTCCCACATCCTTCTTTACTGACCATAGCTGTGCCTCAGGCTGGGTGCTCCTGCAAACCTGGGTAGTGACTGTGTCCCAGTCAGCAGCTTAACCGGCTTCCTATTCTGTGTAGACCCTGTTAGCCGGACTTAGGTCCAACTCTGATCTTTCCTTGAGACCCCAAGGTTAAAACTATTCATGGAGGCCCTGGCCCTTCATTTCCATCTGTGGATGAAAGGAAGATGAGTTGAGCTCCGCTTTGACTTTCAGCAAGGAGGTTTTCAGATGTGGTGATGTCAAGAACTATTTCTTCCAGTCTGACCTGATCCACTGACCTAGACTGACTTCAGCAAGGATTCAAGAATTTCTGCAATTCTTCTCAATCATGACACGAGTTCCCACTGACCATTTTTGCCGACCCACTTAAGAAAAATGATTTGGAAGCATTTAAGCTATCAGTGTGAGTCAGAGTCTTGTAAAGTGGTGTGAGTCAGGGAGAAGCTTGAGTTCATCTGCTCAGCAAATGTTTTGGATGTGGCAGGTGGTGTCTGCTGTTCTGCTGGAGAGAAAACCTAAGTGAAATGAGCAGAAAGTGTGGAGTGAAGCCTGCAGAGCAAACCAAGTTTGGTTTTAGGAAGTGAAATCCCTTTACCCAGGAAAAACAGGTTCTCCTGGGTTAGTAGAGAGGGTCCATTTTGTGTGCTGGATGCTTGTGTAATTTTGTGTTTTCTTTAGGGTATCATTTGGCTATTAAATGGTGCGATCCTCAAAAGATTTTTCTGAAAAACAGAAAAACTAAATTCAGTCAGTATCTAGCTAATCAGTTTCCTAAACTTTTGGGATTAAGAGATTAGTGAAACCTGTTTTGGGTAGATAATTGTGTTGATCTTGTTCTGGGTTTGAAAAAAATTTCTTGCCTGTGTAAGATTTGCAGTCATTGTTTTTCCCAGTGTTGCAAAGATAGGCAAGTCCTGTGTTGGTTTCTATGTAATTAATAAGCCTCTCTTACCAGTTTAAAAGATTTTGATTCTGTTGTAACGAGACGATTTCTTAAGGTAACTCCGTGTTCTGATGTCAGTTTATCACAAAGGGAGAGATTGTGGGTTAGAGCCGAGCCAGGATTCCTCTGTTCCCAGTGCTCTTAGCTGGGCGGAACCGCTTGATGGAAGTTGAGCCTGTATCTTGCAGCAGCACTTTCTCTGTAGCACCCAGGGGTCTTGGTATGTTCCATTACGCTAATCTGAGAGGATGATGGGTAGCATACACTTTACCATTTCAACAAAGTAAAATATATCAAGAAAGAATTTGACAAACCAGCCTGGATGTGTATAATTGCCAAAAACAAATTTTTTCCCATTCTTTTGTAGCCCACAAGACGGTCAGCCAGATTATCAGCGGTAAGTACCTCTGAGCCCCTCAATGTAGCTTCTTAGGAATGTGTACTCCCTTTGTCCCGAGCAAAAGAATGATTTGCTGGCATTTTCCTTGAGTTTCTTTTCCTTTGGGGTCTCAGTTTCTAGCAAATCAGGCCTATGTTGCCAAGCAGTTCACTTGATTATCTGTGTCAGTGAAAAACAGTGGCCAAGTCTGCTATCAAGTATATAAAGCCCATGCTCATTGAATCTGCTAAATCCCTGAGACGAGCAAGAACATTAGGCAAATCCTGGTCCCCAAATTCTACACCTGTTAATATTGAAATGAATCCAGAATGTAGATTCTCTGCCTACAACCCATACTTTTGAGTATTTTATTCCTGGATCAGAATGTTCCTAAATTAATTCATAGGCGTTAGCCACATTCCAGTCCTGGGACATCTTTGAAAGAGTGGTGCTTTTCTTTGTCTCTTCGAGTCTCCTTCAGCTGGCCATGTCCAAGGAGAGGATGACTAGAGTGGTACTGAGCCTACCTAGCCTGCATGTGTGAGCCTGTGCTCCATCTCCTGGCCAGACGAGATGTGTGAGTCTGTGCTCCATCTCCTGAGACCAGATGTGTGAGCCTGTGCTCCATCTCCTGGCCAGACCAGATGTGTGAGCCTGTGCTCCATCTCCTGAGACCAGATGTGTGAGCCTGTGCTCCAGCTCCTGGCAGACCAGATGTGTGAGCCTGTGCTCCAGCTCCTGGCAGACCAGATGTGTGAGCCTGTGCTCCAGCTCCTGGCAGACCAGATGTGTGAGCCTGTGCTCCAGCTCCTGGCAGACCAGATGTGTGAGCCTGTGCTCCATCTCCTGAGACCAGATGTGTGAGCCTGTGCTCCATCTCCTGAGACCAGATGTGTGAGCCTGTGCTCCAGCCTGGAGGTGCTTCTTTCTGGTTCTTGTGCTCCTCCTTGGTAGTCTGCTTGACTGTTCTTGCTCATTCTACCACCTAAAAAACCCACCTGACTCTGGTAGAGGATTTTGCCCCAAATTCTTGTAGTCAGAGCTACCGTCTAAAAAACATAGGGGAAGGTTCACTGAGGGTGGACCACCCCCACATTGAAGGTCACAGGCGCTGCTGGAATATATGTGGAAGTGGATGTTAACTGGGAGTCCATAGAGCAGCCGTGTCTGTCACCAGAAAGACTCAAAAGCACCTGCAAAGCTCAAGCCAGTTAAGAGAATAGCCCTTGGAAGTCAAAACAGAAATTTAAAAAACTTTTCGTGAACACCAGAAGCCAGCACTGTAAGAACCCTTTGCATTGAGATCATGTCGTGTGGGGTCACCACAGTCTCATCTGAAGCCAGCAGGACCCCATACTATAAACCTCTGAGGACTGGGGAGATGGCTCCCGGGTAAGGTGTTTGCCAGGCAAGCCTGAGGAACTGGGAGTGGATTCCCAGCACCTGCCTGAGGAGCCAGGTGCAGCAGTGCATCCCTGCACATCCCAGCACTGGAAAGCCGAGGCACGAGGGTCCCTGGAGCAAGCTTTCCAGTCAGCTGTGCCCATCAGTGCACGCCAGCTCAGTGTGAGACCCTGACTCAAAATATAAGTGGTTGAGGAACACACCTGACATGGACTGTGTGCCTCATCAGGACATGACACCCTCCACTCCCCCCCCCCAACAAGCACACATGCATACATGCACGCAAAATCTTAGTTTCTTAGTACTATCAAAACACTGGCTGTTGAGCCAAGGCGAAAGGTCTATCTCAGAAAATGGTAAAAGTGGAAACAGTTTGTGAAAAATCAATCAAGAAGACGTCTACACTAGTTTAATAAACTCACAATAACAAATTTTAAAGTTACGAGACTTCCAAGCCATGAAATGTGTTTGGGAAGCAGACTAAAGGTTTAGAGGAATAAGAACACTGGTAAAAATTGTCTTGCTTTTTAAGCACCACCCTTTTTTAAATTTGATTTTTTTAAGGGTCATCTTTTTCTTCTCCTTTGTTGAGAAGATAGTGTTATTACATTTATTAACTTGTGTATTGGGGAGTCAGAGTATAACTTACAGGAGTCAGTTCTCTCTTTCCATCCCCAGGGTTAGAACACGGGTTATCGGGTTTGGCTGCAAGCTCTTTTACCCACTGAGCCATCTCATTGGCCCTCCTTTTAGATATTTGAGACTGTGTCTCACTCTGTAGCTGAGACTGCCCTCCAACTGACAGCCATATCCTATCTTGGTGTGCAGAGTGCTGGGGTTACCAGAGTGGGTCAGTATGTCTAGCCTTTTTTTTGTTGTTGTTCTAACAGCTGGTCTTTTGGAAATGAAATGCCTTCAATTAAATTTTACACATAAAGACTATATTCAGTATGAACTCTAGATCTTTTACAGACCCTAGAGGGAAACATCTTTCTTCACAGGGGACACCCTGGACAGTGCTTTCTATTTTTAAAACATTCTTTTAGTGCTCAGAGAAATGTACACATTTTAAACCTTTATTAGAGAAATATTTGACCTAAAATCTCCACAGAAAAAAAAAATATCTTAACTTTTAATAGCCAGACAGGGCGCCATAATTATATACTTAATACAAAGCTCCAGAGACAAAGGGACCCAATGTCTTGGTGTTAAGCGCCGTACCTTAAGCTGACATTGGAGAGGATGAAACAGGAAGAGGCTTGGCTACAGAACCTGAAATCTGTGTGGGGGGAGGGAGGTGGATATGGCTTTGAAGGACTTCACAGGCCTCAGCTTTGGTGACCGATGGACAGTGAACTTTGCTTGTGATATGCTGTAATTTCTGGTCTGTTGGGAAGGCTGCTGAGAGTGAATTCATCAAGCCATTTAGCCAAGGTCTGGAGTCTCTCCTCTCGCTGAGGTGTTGTAAAAAAAGGAAGTACAGGGATATCAGAAAGAGAAACCTAACCCTGCCCCCCAGAGAGCTCTACTGGACCAACGCCTAATGAGTTAGTGTCTTCTTATCTGCCCGTCACTTGCAAATCCACAATGAAGATAGCGCCTGGTACTGACAGGGCCAGTTGGAGATGCCCAGAGCCACAGTCAGAACCAGTGTCTTTTCAGCCCGGTTGTCTTCTTTTTGATGCTAATGGTGTCAGTTTCAGTATTTGTATGATTTAAATTATTTCCGCAGAAACCTGTTCCGCCAAAACCCGAGCCTAAACCAAGAAAAACATCTGCTAAGGTAAGAGGCATTCCCCTCTTCCCTCCCGTGGCTTTCTAAACAATGAATAATTTATTCATTATAATTCCATGCCGAAAAATCATCTGAGGAGAGATCCTGTTTAATGACTCCGGCTAAAATGTGCAGACCAGAAAGTTGTTCCCACCATACGGGCTTTCTTTAAAGATACGAAGCGCCAGTTTTGTGCATTAGCAGGAATGTGTTTTCCATTTGGTCAGTGAGGTGCAGGGAGCACGTAGCAAGTCGCTCTGGACAGCCTTGTGTGAGGAAGGGCCTGCCAGCGGGCTCGGCACGTGCTCTCAGTCACGCGGTGGTCCGGTGGGGTTAGACTTGGCCACCAGCACCAGAGGTCAGAGAGGGGCTCACAGCCTCATATAACTAACTACTAGTAGTTGTCCATTCCCAGACTAGCAATAAAAATGTGATCATTTACTCTAGCAAGTAGTCAGCTCTAGCCTGACACTGTGTGAGACCCATTCTGGGTGCTTTACTTAGTGACCCTCAGCTCGGTCTGCGCTATTGAAATAGATGAGTGTTCTGTTTGGCAGCTGAGAAAAACTGAAGCCCACTGATGCCAATGAACTTGGCCACAGTGAGTCTCCTGTACCGCACCTATCAGTGCACACCTATCAGAGAGCGCCCACACTCTTTGAAACTATGTGTGGTAGTGAATACAGATTTCCAAAGCGGAGCTCAGCTCTGTGACTCAGTCATAAAATTAGCAGCATTTCTTCATCTGAGCCTTTATTTTCAGTGCCTTTCTGGTTGTGTAAGATGTGTGTCTCCACATGACTTGTCGCATCAGGGCACAACAGGAAAAGCCACAGCCCCTGGTGGGTGGGTTTTCCCCCCAGGATTTTCCCCTTTCACCAGGTCCTGTCACTGCCCTCTCCACAGCAAAACCACTCTAGAAATGTCCCAGGAGCGATTCCTGGCCCAGTCACCATTGTCCCACAGACTAGAAGACCTGGTGGGCTCAGCAAGCCACCTATTACAGTTTATGGAGGTACAGTGTAGTTCAGGTGACACAGCAAATTTGGGCTCCCTCTTTTCCCTAAGGCCACCACGGCAGCTGTCATTGTGTCTGGCTGGGTTCCAGCAGTGGCTTCTAACGTCACTCAGCACCTAATGTGTTCTGTTTCCCTGTGCTTCGATCCATAGAAAGAACCTGGAACAAAGATTAGCAGAGGTGCTAAAGGGAAGAAGGAAGAAAAGCAGGAAGCTGGAAAGGAAGGTACTGCAGCATCTGCAAATGGTGACACTAAGGCTGAAGAGGTACTTTCCACGACCACCTCCCGCTGACCGACTCCGTGTCGTAAAAGAAATTGCTCGATCCTTCAGCTCTGGATAGCACATTCATGATGTCTCTCTTTATTGCCTGTAATGTTATTGCAGATCCACATCTCTCGCTCAACTGTTAATGTCTCAGCCTGCAGAAGTCCCCCACCCAGCACACTGTCAGTAAAGGGGCAGATTGAAACAGTCAGAGTTAAGGGTACAGTAGACACTCTGCATGTTTGCAGTGACTAGAATCAGGTAGTAGCTTGCTGTTTCTTATTGTGCACACTGGAGCACACAGGTAAGGCTGCTGTGGTTGTTTAAATGGCAGAAAGAATAAATGCTGCAAGTGTTTACATGATGCCTTCTGGCCTTGTGTGTTTTCCATCCAGAGTCGAAGTGTGTTTCAAAGTAGACCTGGAAGGAAAACGAGGCCACATGCTCAAAAGTGTGTTTCTTGGTGGGTGGACTTTCCTTTAGTTATACTTATTTTAGTGGTAACTATATATTGTTTTCTTTCTTTTTTATTCACAGGCACAGAGAACTGAATCTCTAGATAATGAGGGAGAATGAATTGTTGTGGAAAACTGGGGTTGACTTCATGTACCTCTTGGGACAACTTTTAAAAGCTATTTTTACCGAGTATTTTGTAAATGCTACTTTTTTAGGACTCTATTAGTTGGCATAAAATATATAAAGATGGACATTTTATCCTCTTATGGTGATGTTTTTTGGAAATTTCCATCATCCTCAAGTAAAACAAATACCAATTTAATATCAGAAGCTGCGTGTAAAATGGATTCAGCATTCCATACCCCTTGCTTTAAAAATTTAGTCCTGTGCATACTGTGGTGTTTTTACTGTGCATATTTGAATTTTTCATGCAATTTTTCTAGAGCAATAATCAGTGGTGCTTTTGTGCCTAGGTTTTATGTGATTTTAATGAAATATGGATAGTTGTGGCCACCTGCTAACTATTTGTGGTTTCAAATAAAAAGGTTTTCTTGTCTGCAAAATGCCTACCTGTTTGTGTCTTTACTAAACTTAAGATGTGATTTGTTTGATTAATGCAGGTGATGTAAAGAATATCTATAGTTGGTACCATGATATTAATCACTAGGAAGTCAGACAGCACTGTTTCATAATTTTTGTGGCCTTTAGCATTATTATTTTAATTAAACATGTATGACTACTAGGGTAGAAGAATCACATATACCTCACTTTGTAACAGGCATGGCCAATAATGATTGTCATGTATAATAAAGCTTAATATAATATAATATTGACGCTTATAAAGTTCTTAAAAACAAGTAGAGTTCCACTAAACCGTAACTAGAAAAAAATAAAGAAAAACAAGCTGGGTAGGGTAGCACGTGGGAGGGAGAAACGAGAGAGAGAGAGAGAGAGAGAGAGAGAGAAGCAGGAGGACAAGGAAAGGGGAGGGGAGGAAGAGAAGAGAAGAGAAGAATAAAATAAATCTGAGCTCATCTTTTAATGTCTCCCGCTTTCAGAAGAGCACCCCATCAGATTTGTAGAGGAGTGCTTTCCCATGTGTGAGTGCATCAGGGCTGCAAATGCTCTTGGTCCCGTCCAGCCACGCTGCAGCCTGTGTCAGCCCAAGAGGAACAGTGGCCAGCGTGTTATTAGAGCTCCTTTGTAGGTGAGGAAATGGGAGTGTGTGACATAGTGGAACGGGAGAATCCAGGCTTGACTTGCTGATTCTCAAATAATGCCTGTCTGTCTGTGGAAGGGCATAGCAATGTCAGGGACAAAGGAGCTATTCTAAATGTAACTTATTGTTTATCGTCCCCAAATGTGAGCCCCACCCCCGGAAAGCTGAATGCTCAGAATTCTGCTTAGCTGGAAACATCTTGTAAGATGGAAAATAGTGGCTACATTGCTCAGGGACTTGTGGAAAGAGACTCTTGGTCCTCAAGACCTTACACGTCCACAAAACAAAAGTCCCTCCTGCCACATGCATTTTGGGCTAAGCACTTAAACTTGTATCATTGTCCAAAATCTATCATTAGTTAACTACAAGTATGAACCCCATTGTGTTAATAATGATCTCATGACTAGTATTCCTTGACTTCTTTCTGTGAAATGCAGCTGAATGCATGAGTTTGGGTTGTGCTGAAAGCGGCTTTTCCTCTTAGGGAGAAGTGCCTGCTACCCCATGGGTACTTTACAAAATATGTGTTCAGCATTCTGTTAATGCTCAACTGAAGCCCCTTTGCTGGCTGATGTCCAGTTCAGAACTGGACTAGAATGCCCATAAATTGACTTTTGAAGAATTACAGGGTAGTAGAGATGATTTTAAGAATACTAGGCATTACAGTAATACACAGAGAAGTGATTGTGTTTGACTCTTTCCTCATGTCTGTGTCTCAGAGGCAATCACTGTGCATTTGTAATGCATACGTTTTGTGTTTAAAAGAGAAAACCTTACTAGGTTTCAATTTATTCAGCTAGTAAAGTATAATTGAAGATAGATCTCTCTGGCTCCATTTCTAAGGTTGTGCAGTAACACCTTAGACACAGAATGTCTAAATCAAAGAAAATATATATTTGACATCTTTGGCTGTTGCCCAGAAATGACACTGATTTCCACTCCTGCCACTGGCATATGAATGGCACCTCTCTCAGCTTTGCCAGCATCTTACTTTGTCCAATCTAGTAAGTGAAAATTATCCTCTAGTGTTTTAATTTTAACTTGTTGATGTTTAGTATCCATTTAAATCACTTCTGGAAACCCTGTTTTTGTCTTTCTGTTGAGACGTTGCTCTATTCTAAGTCATCCCTCTTAATAACCATCAATGGTATATGTCTATGCTCACCCCTCACCTCATCCACAACTTCTGGGAGTGCTGTGGAGCTAATGGCTACCAGAGTAACCTCAGAGCCACGGGTGAGTTTCCTAGCACCTGAAGACTCGTGTCCACTGTGCCACAGTAAAGACACACTGCCCGAGGCCACAGGCTGAGTGTAGGAATGCCCACTGCTACGCCTTAGGCTAGTTGTTACACTTTAGAAAAGAGTTCCCCTTCTTCCGGATGCTTGTGGGTTGATTTGCATCCATTCTGTGAATCTTGGAAGACTGAATCAAACAGTGCCCGGTGTAGGTAAGTTACATTATGTAAACAATCATGAGTGCACACTTAGAATTGCATTATGTATACAGTCACGACTGCACACTTAGAAATCTCCCTTGAGGTTGCCCAGTGGGACTCTAATGGAGTTAGAGTGGGCTTTAGAGGCACACAGCCCTGAAATTCCCTATTACTTGTTCTGTGATGAGGCAACTCATGTATCAGGTTCTAACAATAGATAAACACTCTTTAGTGCACATTAACATAAATAATACGTTTGTAAAATGAGGTTTTTTTTTTCTCAAGTGTTGCAAGACTTTGCTCTCCTGTCTGCAGATTTAAGTGTTCTTTAGTTTGTTAGCTGAACAGCAATAGGGAAGCCATTTCAGCTAAGCTACTCACATGGTAATGTCTTTGAATGTTTTTCTTTTAAGCATGAATTCCAAACTTTTATAATTTTCTATTAGTTTATTTAGAACATTGACTTTTAAATCTCATAATAATTATAGTGATTAAAATAATATATAGAATGTATTTAATGTCCTGTAATAAACACAACATATAAATTATTAATTTGGGAGATAATTTATGAATTCTGTAATACTATGTTCTACCCTCTGGTAAGAAATAAGCCCAGTTTTCCAGCATGAAATGGAGGGTCTAGCTTACTTCAAGCTGCATAATGCGTCTCGTGGGAGAAGTGGAAGTTTAAAAATGATCTTTTTACGTCACATTTCCTGACCTTTAAATGGGCAAGATCTCTTGAATATGAAACCAAAAGCACAAGAAATCAAATCAAAGAAATGGATGACATCTAAATTTAAAACTTTCAGGACAATGGATACAACCCACAGAATGGGAGAGAAACATTTCAAGTTATCAATCTCATATGGGTCTTGGAATCCATTAATGTATTCCAAGATACATTTTAAAAAACCACTTCAGAAAGTGGGGAGGTGATTTGAATAGACATTTCTTAGCACATACTCATGGTCATAGGCCTTTGAAGGGATGGTCAGTATCCTAGTCAGGGTTCCAATTGCTGCGATGAAACGTCATGCCCAGTGCAACTTGGGGAAGAAAGGATTTATCTGACTTACAATTCCAACTTGCAGTTCATCACTGAAGGAAGTCAGGACAGGAATTCAAACAGTGCGGGGACCTGGAGGCAGGAGCTGAAACACAGGCCGTGGGGGAGTGCTGCTTACCGGCTTGCTCCTCATTGCTTGTTCAGTATCCTTTTATTTAGAGCCTGTGACCACCTAACCCAGGACTGACCCTACCCACAATGAGATGAGCCCTCCCACATCAATCACTAATTAAGAACATGCCCCACAGGCTTGCCTACAGCCTAATCTTATGGAGGCATTTTCTCAATTGAGGTTCCCTCCTCTCAGATGACTCTAGCTTGGGTAAGGTTGCCATAAAACTAGCCAGGACAGTCAGCATCGCTCCCCACCTCTGAACCTCAGTGCCATCAGGGAAGGAAAGAAGCAAGTTCGGCAGAGAGTATGGAGAAATGTGAGCATTCACAGATGTGTGAAATGGGAAAATGGTGTAGGGTTTTGGGGGGAAAGTTTGGTCAGTCCTCAGAAAGTTCAACATGGAGCTCTTACCCATCAGTGCCACTCCTAGGTCTAAATGGAAGAAGACTGAACACACGTTCAGACAAAGGCTTGTGTCTGAGTTTTCAAAGAAGTACGTTTCCTAATAGCTCCCAGGTGGAACATTCCACGTGTCTGTCAATTTGTGAAAAAATAAAAAAAATTAAGACTATGAAATATAATAGTATCCGGCTGTAGAGAGGGATATACTATCACACAATGAACCCTGGAAACATGATGCCATGTTAAAGAAGACACACATGAGCTGAGTGGTAGGTGGTGCACACCTTTAATTCCAGCTCTCCGGAGGCAGAGGCAGGCGAATCTCTGTGAGTTCGAGGCCAGCCTGGTTTACAAGAACTAGTTCCAGGACAGGCTCCAAAGCTACAGGAAAACCCTGTTTCAGAAAAAGAAAGGAAGGAAGGAAAGGAAGGAAGGAAGGAAGGAAGGAAGGAAGGAAGGAAGGAAGGAAGGAAGGAAGGAGAGAGAGAGACAGAGAGAGAGAGAAAGAAAAGACACGAAGGCTACACATTGTTCCCATTTATGTGACATACTGAGGGTAGAGGAATCCATAGGAACACAGATTAGACTAGCTGCCAGAAGCTGGGGAAGAACAGGATGGACAATGGCTGCTAATGGGTACAAGGATCTATGGGGAATGATGAAATTCAAAACTCATGTTAGCACAACCTTTCAGTATATCAATAGCCACTGGCTTACAGTTTGCAGAGACATACAATTTAGAAGGTTATTGAAAGCTCATGATTTCAGAATCAGAAAATAGGGGTTTAAAACATTTTAGATGGATTTATTTATTATTTTATGTGTGTGAGTCTTGCCTGCATGTAGGTATGTGTACCATATGTGTGCCTTGTGTCTGTTGACATCAGAGGAGGATGTCAGATCCCCTAGAACTGGAGTTACAGATTGTTGTGAGCTGCCATTTGGATGCTGGGAATAGAACTTGGGTCTTTTGCAAGAGCAAATGCTCTTAGCCTCTGAACCATTTCTCCAGCATCTAAGATCTGAGTTTTCAATCCCAAAGCTACTCCTCAGTAATTGTATGAACTCAGACAGGTGATTTAACATCTACTTATCAATTTACTCATTTCTACAACAGAGATGATATCAGCTTGACAAAGCTATTAAGATTGAATGAAAGTCACCATGAAATCAGCTAGTATAAGTGCCTAAAATGCAATCGATCTTAAATATCAGTTGAAATAGAATTGGACCAGTGTACATAGCCTTTGTAGGTTGGCTCAGGCGTCACCTGAAAGACAGTATGCTGCAATAGTCAGGCCATGAACTCTGCAGCCATGCTGCTACTAATTCAGTCCTTTGTATTACTCACTGCCTACCTGTCAGTGAACACTTCCGTCAGTCCTTCTCTACCTTAGTGTTTCTATCGATGAATGGGAATAAAAGTATTTTTTTCTCGATAGGGCATTATAAATCAGTGACTAGGCCATATTGATCCTGTTAATTGAAATGAGAAGTAAGTGAGCCATTATTTCCTAGGTGGTGGGAAGGTAGTGTTGTTCCATTCTCCCTGTATCTCTTGAGCTTAAAATGTTACATAGTAAATGCGTGGGGAACTGAATGTCCTCCTCAGTGGACAGGGAGGCGACACTCTTGTAACCAGTGCTATGTCCATTTCATCTGGTTACTGTTTATATAGACTTTGAAAACATTAATGCCATCACCTTCAGAACATCTTTCTGTTGGTTGTGGTCCTATTCTTGTGACATATTTATTTAGCCTCTGTACTTACAGATTTATTTTAGATCTAGCACCAACTTTTTTCTATAAATATAAACTGTGATTTTTATATATATAAATATAAACCTTTCATTTTAGGTCATAAGGTACTTTACTAGTAAACAGAGAATATTCCCTTAGAGATACTATACCTGAACCTAGATTAATGGGGCTCGTGAGTTCTTATGCCGGGCCATAAACTTGAAAGCTGGGAAGAAGCCCTGAGATCATCTGCTCCCTCTCTGATATGCCTTAACATGCCCCCCCCCTTTAAAATAAGGCTAAACAACAGCTTCTCAGGTTCACAAAAGGATTTGTCTACCAAAAGTCAGCTATGGTAGCCCATGATGAGAATCCCACTTGGAAGGTAGAGGCAGGAGGATAAGAAGTTCAAGACCAACCTGGACGACATGAGAATCTGTTCTATATATGCATAAACACACATATGCAGTTATCCCCAGAACAACAAAATACATTTATTTCAATCTTAGCATTTTAAAAGATGTATTTGTTTTATTTGTGTGTATGTATGTCTCTTTGTATGTACACATGAGTATATATGCTCATGAAGGCCAGGAGAGGGCATCAGATTCTCTAGAGCTGGAGTTATAAGCAGTTATGAACTCCCTCCCCAATGTAGGTGCTGAGAACTGAAGTGCGGCCCTCTGGAAGAGCAGCATGCGCACTGAGCCGTCTCCCCAGATTCATAAAGGACTTTGTAACTGCTCAGTCACTTCTGCTTATTAATCCCAGTTCTGTTAGGATTCAAGCATATGACTTAAGTCAATTCTGCCTTCTTGAGCATCTGAAGACACTACCATCCTATCCAAAGCACTGCCGCTCACCCACCCTCAGGGATTACAGTAGTAAAACAGGTGTCTCTTTTTAAATGTGCTAGATTTAAACAAGCCTTTCAAATTCAGATATTTGAGAAATGAGAAAAGGTTTTCAAAAACAATCATACTCTGGTTAAACACAGGAAATGCTTATTCTCTTATTCTGAGCCTACAAAACTGGCTCTAAGTGCCTAAACCGACATTTCCTCCAGTGTCCTCCCTGCCGTCCTAATTTTATCATATCTTATGTGAGTTCATTCCAAACTCCAGCTGAAAGATATTTTCCTGGGCAGAGCACTCCAGGATTACATCAGAGTCATATTGTTAATAAAAATATAATGTCTGAATATCAGGCATTTTGCAAGATAATGCTGATATGTGCAATAGTGAGGTCAGTCTCCCTACTCTTATGGGCTTAGATTCTAGTGGAGAAGACAACATTCATTATGTAGTAACACAAATAATGCACATTGCAGGAGCCATTATAGAATCCTAACCTCTCCCACACTAAACTCTGTCAGTCCTCTAATGGATTTTATTTCGAGGACTATATCTCATGGCCCTAACAGATGTTAGCCATAAACAAACCCGCAGAAACTCAATAAGTTAACTTTCTGAATAACATTTTTAAAGTATTGTTCATTGGGTTACCATAAAGTACCTGCCAAAAAATGACAATTTGGGTTTGGCATGATAAAGGTTTATTTGCACTTCTGAGAAATAACTAGCCATATTTCTCATGGCTAGTCCCCTGATGACCCTGAGAGTTTGAACAGCTGAACAGGTAAAATAGAGCTTTTTGGTTCATAGAGACAGCAGAGAGGCGGCTTCGTGTATAGATACCACAGAGCTGGGACGGTCCGTGGAGATGATAGGATGTATTTTTGTTTTTAGAGATGAGGTTCCTTCAGATTCCAAAAGGATCATTTCCTTTTCCTGAGACACTTGTGAGGTCTTCTAGAGTAGGAACTAAATCAGAATAAGGTGATTTTAAAATGATCTTTCAGCTAGGCATGGTGGGACACTCTCTCTGTATTCCCAGCACATGGAAGATAGAACTAGGAAGAGAAGGAGCCAAGAACACCATTAGCTACAGAGAGAATTCCAAGCCAACCTAGGCTATGAGAGACTGTTCGGAACCAACTTTTACAAGTATGCCACTTACCAAGATAGAAAATGTGGATTAGAAAAATAAGTAAAGAGAACTAAGACATGAGTAAAAATAATTAGACAGAAACTATAATAATAATAATATATAATAATAAAACAGAAACATAGGATAGTACCGGGAGGGAGTTCCAGTGAATGCTTAAATTCCCCACATCTAATTTTCCATACCCTTTTATACCCCAATACAACAGTGAGGGAGAAGACAAAAGACTGTTTGAATATGACACAAAGGACAACTAGAACAGATACTTGCTTCAATACTTGAGACATCAAGCCATTAAATCATGAGAAAAACTTTCTGTTGTTTAGGCTGTGAACTCACCCTAGACCAAGTATCCTGAAGGCAGCCACTCCCTAGGTCAAACCTCCTAATTCAAAAGAAGGAGCAGAAGCTCCTCTTTGGTCAGGGTGGAGTGGATCTACCTGTATGGGCCATCTTAATGTTTAAAACACCAAGTAACCACACCCTAGGTCAGGGTGAGTAGCCACATTTGTTAACAACTTTGAGCAAGCTGAAACTCTTTGACCTTCAGACAAGTTGGAAAAGGCTCACATTTGGGGGCTTCAGCAAGAGACTCTGCCTTGATGATGATGATAACAGTAAGAAAATAAATTACTCTTTCACTCTGCTGGAATAGTGTAAGAAACTGGGACTGAGTGATACTCTTAGACACTGGTTTACACTTTGGACATGCTAGCACCCCAGCTATGTAGAAGACTGAGGCAGCAAAATCCACAATACAAAATCACCCCAGGTAACTTAAAGAGACCCTGCCCCAAAATAAAATCACATTTTAAGTCTTAGGTTCTCAATCCCCATTGCAGAAAAACAAACAAGCAAACAAACAAATAACTGAAATAGTTTGAACAATAATCAATAAAATCGCTGCTCTGTGGAGTCCTGTGCTCCAGAGAAACCACAACTCTAAGAGACATAGTTCTTTGGCTTTGCTCTGAGGATGGAAGACAAGTCCTTGGTTATAGACCTCCCTGAATGTTTTTTTTTTAAGTTAAAGCTTAATATTAACTCATTAAAACTGAAATGGTACAAAATTTCCTGTCAATAAACAAGTACCTAACTGAGCCCTGCACTGGATACGGGCAAACCTTCTCTACCATTTCCATCACTCTAAGTTACATTTCCTTCTGAATCTTCTTCTCCCATCCTCCTATGGACAGGACACTGCCTCACTGGCCAGATGCAACAGAGCCAAGGATTGCAGGCTGAAATCTCAGAAACTGTGAGTCCAAATCTTTCCTCCCTGTAAGATGTTGAAGTCAGATATGTTGTCACAGCAATGAGAAAAGAAATTGCAGACTCTATGTCTCACACTCTTGACCATCACCTCACTCTTGAGGTGGTCCCTGGAGCTCATTATTGAACCAGGGGATCACCCTTGGCTCAGGTGACAGAAAAGCTCCTCCCAACAGTCTGAAAGCACAGTTTGATCAGAAAGACACAGAGATGCCATGACTGAAATTGGTGTGGGGGGGGGGTCGATGTTGAGAAGCTATGGAAATGAAGACGGACAGTATTCCTCACCATACAGGCATACGCCAATCTCAGGAACTATTACACAAGCATATGTGGGACAACACACAATCCGGGACAACCCCACCAGTATTTGGGCTTGATTGAGGAAGAAATAAGAATTCTAGTTTCTTCCACATGAAAAAAACAGGAAGAACATGTTTTCTGAGAAAAGGAGTCTAACAACTAACCAGGTCCCTCAGTTTGTTTGTATTTCCTTTTTATTTAGCGTATAGACTATCCAGACTATTACATATTAATATATTATTGTTAGCTGTCCAATTAATGGCATCATGGTTATTAATATGAAGTGCATATCAGAGTTTTCAAAGGATTAATGGTTGTCATAGCTGTTAATTATTTTCAAATAGTTCATCAAAATTATATATGTAATGATAAAACACTGCACAGTTCCCCAAGGGACACAGCCTGCCACACAGCAGCATGTGGGAGACCACAGCAGGTCATAAGGGGCAGCTGGTCCCACCACCCGAGACTTCTGTGGATTCCAGGCATGTGGAAGGAGAGACAGAGACGGATAGGCATGCCATGCAGAGAAAGTGGGTATTTATTTAGTGGGTTATGGAGGGGAAGGGGAAGGGAGAAGGGAGAAGAGCAGAGAGAGAAACAGATGGGGAGAGAGGAGAGGAGAAGCTACCTCTTCAGGAGAGAGATGGAAAAGAAAGCTCAGGCTGAAAACAGAAAGAATATCTGCTTGCCTCAGCAGGTGGGGGAGGGAGTGGGTATGGCTTGTCTCTTAAAGGAACAGGATAGACCATTACAATATATATACACACACACATTATAGATAAAGAAGCTTGTTATGTAATGTTGTTGGATCTAGTGGTGGTATATAGGTATTTCTTGCACTATTTGTACATGTACATTTTCATAATAAAAATGAAGCTGGAAAAATGTTGTACTTGGATCTTCTTATAGAAGGAAGAAGACAATTGATAATAACAGTCATAAACAGTAACAGATCACTTACTCTGTGCCAAGTGTGTGCTAATGGCTTTGGTCTGACTCAGACTGGGGTGTGGCTCAGCTGATAGAGTACTTGTCTAGCATGCAGGAAATCATGGGTTTGATCCCCAGCACTGAGGGTACAGAAGTGTACTACACGTGCATTCTCTTCGAGTCCCTGTGTCCTTTCTTAAGCATTGACTCTTTCTTTTTATTCCATTCCCTCAACAATCTGCAGAGCCCTCATTCCCTTTTACACACTATTCTTCTTTCCAGTTATTTCAGCCCACACCCCTACATTGCCAGCAATCAAAAGGCAGGGACAGGAGGATCGGGAGTTTAAAGTCATTCTCAGCTCCACAGGGAATTTGAAGCCTGGCCTATGTGAGACCTTAGCTTTAAAAAAATAAAATAAAGAAGGGAGAAAGGGAGATAGAGGGTGGGGAAAGTGAATTTGGCCTGAAAGAACTGTCTAATTTTTGTTTATGTCTGACAGTCTGTGCTAACTCAGTTACATCTGGGCAAACTCTGAGGTCAGGTAGTATCAGCTTAGCCTCAGAGACCAGAAGGTAGTCACTCACCCAAGCCAGTGTGTCTCAATAAAAAATGTGAACACTGAAGATCAGGGGAGCATTCCAGGTTGCCACACCCACACATATTACCACACATTGATATTCAGAGAAGAAAAATTTTGAGGACAAAAGAAAGATTGGGAAAAAAAATAAAAATTAAAAGAAAAAAAAGATCAGAATCCCCCTCAGTTCTGCACTGTGTCTTCACCTTTAGGGAGTTCTTGTTGTAGTGGCCTCATTTTACACAGCAAACAGTGGCCATGGACAAAATGGAATGGCTTTAACTGTGTTCACTTTTAGCACTATTTGGAAGTGGTTTAGAAAACCTTTAGCTTGCAGAAGCTGTCAAAGACTGCCCCCAGGACAGTCTTGGGGATTGTGCCTTCAAGCCCTTGCACTTTGACTAACTCCAGGTATTCTTCTTGATGCCTTTGTATGAATAATGAATATATACCATGAACATTAATGGTCATGCTAAATCTTACTAGTTTACCTGCATTACAAATCTGAAGAGACCTGGAAACAGAGAACCAAATTATTGCCCAATATTATTCAGTGAATAAATGGTGGAACTAGAATTTAAACAGGCTGAGCAGAAACGTATTTGGGAAATGATAAGTGAATAGAATTCCTTAGTAGGTAGATTCAGGGAGAGCTGGGGTTTGGCCCTGTCCCTTTTGCCCTCTAACTAGCGTTCTCTGTAATAATGCACTTACAGAATGAGACACTGAGCACAGCTCTCTGGAAGAGACCCTCAGTAGTTTTAGCAGTAAACTCATTGTTTTCCAAGGCCATGAAGTGGACTGATTAATTTTACAAAGAAACCGAAGAGCTCAAAGAGAATGGGCGTCTTCATTAACTCTTCCCTTTCCCGACTAGCCAAAGCTCCACACTGTCTGAACCTGCTAGTTCATAGCAAGCTTGCTGTAAAATCCCAGTGGCCTGGGAAAATGCTTAAAAGGGGAGAGCAGCCTTGCACCTCTCTGCTAATTGATAGTTGACAATAGTCCAAACCTAAATGGCATGGGCTTCAGAATTTCAAAACAGCCTGGTAAAATTGTCTTGCCTGAAAGAAATTATATGAGGTAAGACCCATCCAATTATCACGGTTTCTGTTTTTGCCCCTTGGTGAAATAACAGTGTTTCAGCCAGAGCGCTCTCAATTTAACAGACAGCAGGTTCCAAGACTTTGTAAGCACTTTGGTAATCTTTCTAAACCGACTCACCGGATCTAGACTGCGTTTTGACAAAACCCACACAGAAGCATATAGATGGAGGGTACTGACTACACAGGTGCAAGCAGGGACCGTGGATGGCCCCATACAGAAGCCACCAGGGCTGGGCACTGCTCTCTGTGCTGTGCCTCCAGGTGTTAACAAGACCTTTACCCAGATTAAGGGTACCACTCTTCTCCTACCATGACCAAACCCCTGGAGGTAAGCAATTCACCAGAGGAAGAAATTTGCCAATGCCAGGAGTCTGTGAAAGCAAGAGAAATTTAAGTCCCCAAACCCATGATGTCACCTTATTCTGCTAAATTGGGCCTAATGACTAAATAAATCCTTAAACAGTTTTAGTCTATGCCCTTCTGTGAGAGTCTTTAAGTAGCTCATATCTCACCTACAACAACAATGTCAAAAAAGGGATAATTCCAAACCCTGTGCTTTGAAATGTGCCTTGGTCTGGTACCTATCAGGGTGTTTTCAATTGTTAGAAAACTTGATTGTAAAAAAACAATTGAGTATTGTTCCAAAATCCTGTTTTCAGGGGGGAAAAATGAAGCAACAAATTTAAAAGATCAAGGAAGGAAAATGGCTAATAATGCTTCCACATTTCTCCATCTGTAACATTAAATAAGCCGTACAAAACCCTTGTAGGTCCAGCAAACCTGTTCTGTGTCCCCAACAAGCCAGTAAGTACTAGAGGCCATGCTGGAGACAGAGTGGGTGAAACGTGTTTCCAGCAAGTCCCAGCTAAGTGTGGCATCCTTCCGTTTATTTTCATTCTATGAGTTTTTGATATCTGCATTCTTTGAAGTTCGCCTCAAGGGAAAAAGCTGAATTGGGGCTCTGTGACTAGAATCTTTGGCCTGGAAGGTTGGCGCCTTCAGCTATTTCTCATGCCAAGCTTTTGAGATTCCATTCCCATTCCAAACACTGACAGGAGCTTCCTTGCAAGTTCCTCTGAAAGAAGTGAATGAGACAAAAGCCCAACAGATTTCTGCCTTTATTGGCCCTTAACTAGCTTAATTAGCTTGGTGAGTTAGCAGCGCTGACAGCAGAACGCGGGCTGCACAGAGCCCCACTCAGAGATGCAGGCACACAGGGTCCCACAGCTCGCGCACCACACAGGATAGGACATCCAGCCGCTGCAGCAGTCACAGGAAGAGACTGCAGAAAAGCTGGGCCGTCCTTGCCTAGTTCCACAGGAAATGAGGAGTTTTTGAACTTTGAGACAGGCAAAATTGTATTTATTCCCAGAAAAGACTTAATGATGCCAAAACCAGTGGGCAAAGGATGTTACATCATGGACACCTTTGGATCCAAAGGAAGGAAAACTTTAAGGTGGTTCTGAGTAACTCGTTTCCAAAGAGAGGTAAGAAAAAATGATTGAAAACTTCAAGTAGCATTAAATAGCGCAGGAGAGATCCAGGACAACCTGGGGAATCTCCAGCTCTTCCGACAGGAGGTATAGCCGTTGGCAGTGTGCCTTTTCAGAAAGGGTGCACAGTGCACGTTAAAGTTCCAAACTAAACAGAGTTTAAATCCAAAAAGTATCAGAATACTCACTATGTATATCCTTTTTAAAAGTTGAGCTCTAGACTCAAATACTATAAATGGGATATATTTTTAAATCTATCTATCAGGCCTATAATCTAATGTGGCAAATGTATGTTCACCTCATCTTTACTATCTAGGTATACAACTCATAGATATACACTGACTTTCATGCATAATTTTAAAACCTCAATGCTCTGTGTTAAATGTAAATAAGCATTATGCGAAAAATAATGTATAATAACCTATGTGCATACGTGTTTGTGCATGGCTTCGCAGGAGGATACACCAGAGCAGGTAGGTGCACAGAATAGACCAGGGGTTAAGAAAAATAATATTCTACGAGTTATTAATGTTTTCCCATTCTAGTTGAAGTTCTGAAATAACAGTGCAAATGGCCACTGTTGTATCAGAAACCTAAACTCTACAAAGCTGTTGGCAGTGTGATTTTGCAGAAAGGGGAACAGTGCATGTTAAGAGTTCCAAACTAAACAGAGTTTGAAACCGGAGGGAAACAATCAGAATACTCAGTATGTATATCCTTTTTTTAAAGTTAGTCTCTAGGCTTAGATACTATAAATGGGCTGTATCTTTAAATCTACATGAGCGTTCAGTGGGATATGAAGTCATGAGAAGTGCGGGGCAGTTGCATATTTCCATAGAGAGGTCTGAACATCGCTGGTGGGTTGCTGGCACGTGCCTAGGAAATGCCAGCGCCTCATCCCAGAGTCTCCCCCACTCACTCTGTGCTGTATCACTGTGACAGCTAGCAGTGACTTCTTAGCGAACCCTAACACCCTTTGAAGACAGGAGACTCCACTTAGAATTAGCACTCTGGACTCTAGGTTCCCTCCCATTCCAAAGGAATTCGATGTCTGCCCCAAGGCACAGAATCTGTGCCTTATGTTGGCCATACTACAGCAGTGAACTCAAGGTGACAAGGAAACGTCCCTTCTCTGCTCTTCTTACTTTTGATTGAATTTCACTTGTTTTAAAGTAAAATTTTAAAAGTACACGCAGAAATGCATACACATACCCTGCATGCACGCACTAAGACAAACACAGCCACTTCTAAAGGAATAAGCTTTCCGTGGCTGTGTGATGAACAAGAAGGAGTGGGATTTAGAAATAAACCAATGGTGTTGAAGGGAGCTCATGAACATAAGAAAGCAAAGAACTGCTGAGAAAACGCGGAGGAGAAGAAAGGAGATGGGCTGGAGGTGGGGAGCAATTCTTCCATGGGCAGCTGAGACACAATGGCAATGAACAGCAGGCACTGCCACATGCAACACACAGGCTGTGTCCATGAATGCCACCGAAAGATATTGGAACTGCCAGCCACACACCTGTTTTATTTTCTAACTTGGAAGTGGGGGGGGGGGTGTCTCACTGACTGTCATGAATAACAGCAGTTGTAAAAAAATATGCATAAACCTATAGATCCAATGTATAATTATAACCGCAGAAATAACTTAGCAAATAACTATGAAGGGACAACCTGTTTCTGAAACCAAGGCACAAATTCCTGGTTCTTATTGCTTCCACATGGACAGCCCGATGGGTGTTATGGGCTAAGACCAGAGTTTTCTCCCAGTGTTTTCTCCTAATGGGAACAGATTTGATTGTGTTGTTGAATGGAAAGTTACCAAAAGACAAATCTTTCTTTGCCCTCAGACAATAAGGTCCTATTTATAGAGAACCTTAAGACGTAGACACCCAAGAAGAAAAGCTTTTAATAACTACTATTTTTAAAGTGCAGTGAGATCTCAACATCTGATATACTGAGGACCAACTGCATTTCAATATGCTAGTAGTGTGCACTGCAAAATGTTCTACAACTCTACGTTGGTAGTAATGTAACTTGGCAAATTTACCCACAAAATAGCTGAATTTTATGCTGAAGAGATGGTGTAGGAGGGTCCTTCTGTATTTTGGTTGCTTTTATTGGTTAATAAAGACTCTGCCTTGGCCTTCTGATAGGGCAGGACTTAGATAGACAGGATAAAGAGAAGAGAATGCTGGGAAGGGGACAGAGTCAGAGAGAGCCGCCGCCATGAAGCTCCCAGGTCACAGACGCTGAATCTTTCCCGGTAAGCCATGACTCGTGGTGACACACAGATTATTAGAAATGGGTTAAACAAGTATGTGAGAGTTAGCCAATAAGAGGCTAGAGCTAATGGGCCAGGCAGTATTTCAATGGATACAGTTTCCGTGTAATTATTTCGGGTACACACCGGGAGCCAGGTGGGACAGAACAAAGGTGCCCTGTGCCGGGAACGCAGCCCGAACTCCTCATTGCTACAAAGAGATATTAGTGTTATATAAGTTTTTTCTCCATAAAGTCTTTCTAATGCATATATATCTGTGTGTGAGTGTATGTGTGTTCATATTCATATGAATGCCTGTGTAGGCCAGAAGAGGGTGTTGGATCTCCTGGAGCTGGGATTAGAGGCAGCTGTGAGCTGCTTGGCATGAGTGCTCAGAACTGAACTCGGGTCCTCTACAAGAGCAGTATGCTCTGTTACCAGCTGGGCCAGATCTCCAGGCCCTCACAAAGTCTTAAAAATGGAGAGACTTGGCTTTTGGAGATTTTTCTGGGGGCGGGGTAAGTATTTTGATTTTTAGTAAAATGATGAAGAACATCTTTTCCACAGAAGAAGGATTTTACTCAGCACATATGCCCATGTCTGTGTTGTAATCTCTGGTGTCAAACACTTTGACCTTAAGAATTTTCAGGAAGAGATCACCCAGTTCGGGTATTTCCAGACCTTTAGACCTTTGCAGACAGATGTCAAATGCTCCATTGTTATGCCTAGCTCCACACACGCACACACACACACACACACACACACGATCTTGACAGTCACACTTGGTACTGTTTAAGCAGCAGAGCATCAAGCACAGTGGGGGCGGCTTTCAGCCACCAGGTGAAGTGAGAGGTGCTGGCCCATCACAGCTAGGAGCTGTCAGAGTCCTTATTTCCTGGACTGGGAACTTCTCAGCCCTTGAGACCTAGCCAATACCTCCAACAACAGTAGAGATGCTGCCTTTGGGAACTCAAACCAACAGAACGCTCAGAACTCTCCCTCCTCCAAGCACCTCTCAGCATCTCTGCAGACACAGATGAAAACACATTCCTGAGGCTCTGTAAATGACCACTGTAGAAAATTCTAGAGTCTAATTCCTAGACTCTAGGACTTTGACTTTCTAAGACTCCCCTACCCCCATTATAATTTAAGGTACATAAACATTTTCAGTAACAATTATAAAAATATTTAATACTTGGGTGACTAAAATAAACAGGCATTCAACAGGAATGAAATATTTATTGTTATTATTACCATTATTATTTTCAGTGACCATGCCATCTCAAATGCTCTGGGTGTTGGAAGATCTTAGAAACCCCAGGTGAGCATCTGCCTGGGAAGACAGAGTGCTAGAAACTTAAAAAGCTTGCCCCCCTGTCACGCCCCATTTTAAGGCACAGTAAAACTTACGAGATGATTCTGTAGGAGTTAGGTCTGTAGCCATTTTCACTTACATTTTGGTATTTTTAATCTACTGATTTTCAGAAAATATTTAAAGACTTATGAAAACAGAATAATCCTTTGTCATTTCAAGAACACTGAGCCAAAAACTTTAGTTTAAGAGAACTGATTGTTTACAAAGACAGTCGAAGCAAAATGCAGCTTCTTCCTCGAAGGGAGTAAGACTCGGTTTATTCTAAACCAAACATGTGTGACCGTGACCCAGGAACATGGATTCAGGTCACCTAGAATGATGAGTGTCACTATGGAAGAAGTCATAGACATCAACTGGATAAGTACACCAGAGGGGACTTCGACCTAGGGAGATGGCAGCAAAGCATGCACATGGCTTCTACAGCTTTCTGGTGGTGCGAATTTCATGTCATCACATAACAACCATGGAATTCCAACCCACCCATGGCTCTGCAGAGTCTCCAGCACAGGCGAAGCCTTTTTAGGGACCTACTTTCACAATAGTAAAGATCATGGGCGTAATAATAGGCTTGGCTGTACTAGATCTTGACAGGAACTCATCTTATTGCTAAAAAATCCCAGAAAGAAAACAGAAGAAACTTGCTATGGCAGCAGGTAGCTACTCCCTGGATTTCTAGTGTGATGGCACAGGGCTGCACATTCTAATCTATGATTCTCTAGTCCTCATAAGTGTCCACAAAGAAACTTTCATTGCTGTTATTTTGCAGAAGAAAACAAGGACCTAGGAATCATGCTTGCCTAGAGATACTCATAAAAGCTGCAGCTAACACCTCAACAGCATCAATCTGTGGTCAAGCAGACCATGACCTCTCCTTTACGTGGTACCTAGTGACTTGAGAAACATGCAACACAAGGGATGCAGGAGCAGTTATATAAAATGGCTTACATAGTGTTTCTACAAAAGCCATTTCTATTGTCTTGTGTGAAAAGACACCGCCCTCATCATCCTTGATAGCAAACATCTGCCTTCCCTAGAAAAGCCCCCCCAAATCTCATCAATGCTATTTTGAGGTTGGGAATAACTAATGTGTGACAAGTGAGTGATCACTCCAGATTCAGAATGTTAGCTCAGGAGGAGGAGCAGTGAAAGGAAGCAGTTCCATGTCTACAGTGCAAGGCAGGCGTGGCGAAAGGCAATTGGTAACTAAAAGGCAGACTGAATGGATTTCAAGGTGAAGTAATGACTCTTAAATTAGGCTTTTTTTATATCTTGAATAAAGGAAGTTTTATAGTGACCATATACAGTTTAAATTTTCTTCTTTTATTTTGACATTTGTTTCAGAATACCCAGTTACTTATCTTTTAGTTGGCTCCTGAAATTAAATAGATTTTCAAAGAAAAGGTTTTTTTAATTTTTTAAAATCAAAATACAACTACACTGTTTCCCCTTCTTCCCTTTCCTTCCTCCAACTCCTCCCATGCATATACCCTCCCTCTCAAATTCACAACCTGAAAGAGAAGGTTTTAATAAGATTATTTCTGACATTACCCACAGTGTGTGTCCTCGTGGACTCCAAGACCTAAAGAGTAATTTGGGGCTGTGTGTCTTTAGGACCAGGTGAAATGGCACTCATCAAAGCAATAGGGTCAGCAGAGAGCCAAATAGCCTTTCCTGAATTAGCACGTGTGAAAAGGAATGTGGGCTTGTTACCCTGTGACTTAGAGGCCACATTTTGCTGCTGAGCAGACATGCTTCTCTGGCGCCAGATTCATCTTTAACCGTGGAACTCTTTAGGAGATCCTTCGGAAATTCTTGCCACATTCCTGGTCATCGTGGGCACCACAGTAAAGCTCATGCACACTGAGCATCTTCCAAACGCCATGCTTTTGGGCATGTTGTGTCATCCCCCACAAAACCTCGTGGGACACTGATTTCCTTAGAATTCATTGTAGGGAAAAAGGAGCAATTTTAGCCTGGCCAGCATATAATATAAGGAATTAACATTTGTAAAATTGTTAGAGGGACAAGAGAAATAGCTTTTGGAGGGAAACTGTGACATTCAATTTTATATTGATGTTCATGCATAACTTGTGGTAACATCCTTTCTCACCAAAGAATCAGTAGGTACCAAATGAGACCTAGAGCTGCCTCTCTGAAAAAGCTGCCACTTTCAAGGTTAACTGTCATGCAAAACACAACTTCCACCTCAAAGGGAATAATGAAGAGTTTATTCTGAGCCAAACATAAGTGGCCACGACCCAGGAGCGTGGCTTGAGGCTACTGCAAATACCATATTCCAAGTGATAACAGTGTCATGACGTTTTTTTATAGTTACTGAATAGAAAAAGTCATAAATCAACGCACTTCTCAGTTGTGAGCAGTCATGTCGTTCTTAAAGCAATCTGGAGAGTCCTTGTTACAGGTCTCAGATGGCATCTGATGACATTTTTACCCTTTGGGTTGGTGAAAGCTATGATCTGTTAATAACATCCCACAAGTTTGCATGTTATAATTCCAAAATGTTAGGTCAGCTGTAGAGGTGGACAATACATGTCTGCTAAGGGGGCCACAGAGAATTCATAATTTGGCTGTCATCTGTACCATTGCATCTCTCCACAATCAAGTTCTAATCAATCAATCAGTTTGCAGGCTCTTATCACAGGTGAAGCTTTTTTTTTCCTGAGAACTTCATTTCATAGTCATCCAAGCTATTAAACAAACAAACAAATACATCTCAAGGCAGGAATCCAGATCCAGGAGTCTGCGCAGATGTTGCAGATACTGCCTTTGGCACTCAGGAAGCTAGCAAAGGATGCCGGAACCCAACTGCAGTTTAAATCTCACCCCACAGCCTCTGGTTTGCCAGCAGAAAAACAGCCCAGTGAAGCAAGACGATGGCTTTATCATATCTGCTTCCAGATTTCAAAAAAATTCATCAAAATGACAGAACCAAAATCTAACCAATTCCAGATGCCTTTGAGAAAGGCATCTTTTTGCTTCCCGGTCACTGCTGGAGAGGGCCGCTGGGGCGTGGGAGAATGCAGGCTAAGTTATGAAAGCCACGTGAGCTAACGAGTGTAATTTTGGCCCTCAAGCATCCCCGAACATTTGATGGCTGAGGAAACTAAGGCATGAAGTAAACAGTCAAGGTCACACAATGTCATCCACTCCCGAGCCTGGGCTCTTCCCCAAGATGGTCAGATATCTCACAAGGAGTCAAGGGACTAGATGGAAATCCCAGTAGGATGGTTTGCCAAGTGAGAAAATTTCCTATGATGATGATGGCAATGATTTTGATGATGATGGGGATGGTGATTATTTCTCAACAAGGTTTGGAATGTAGGTCAGTGGTAGAGTACTTGCCTAACATGCTCAAGTCCCTACAACTGAGACAGGAAGGCATCAGGAAAGCCGCTAAGCCTTGGTACTTGATGGGACTTAAATGACTTATATAAAACACCAAGCAACAAATCCAAGGGAACAAGTGAAGCTCTTGAACTTCACTGTTTGTGAATCTCTGGGCCATTAATTCAGATATGCATAGATGTTGTTGAGGTAGAATATTCAGGGATCAAGCACCAGACAAATCCTCATTAATCGCTAAATAATTCAACTCCCAAATCTCAGAATGCATTGCTAAGATGTCACAAGGGGACTCTTTCAGAGACAGTGTAACCAAACCCCCAGAAAAAAATGAGAAAACATTGTTTTCTACCTGTTAGGCTACAAGCTCATTTTGTCACCTCCTAGATGTCGCTTGTACAGTTTTGGTCATGTGAGTTTTGCCAATGGCATTTGCAGGCAGTGATCCGCACTACCTACAGACCAAGCCTCTCCTGTGGTGACTGGACTATTTGTTGGCAATTATGGAGTCACTATGTGACAGAAGTCCTGGTTTCTCCTGAACAACTGACAACCACATTGGGCTATTGCTTTCATCTTTTCGCCAACTTAAGGTACTGTGGCCAGGGGCTATTTGGTCATAGAAATTAGTTGTCTGGGCCTTAGGCTACAGATTTCTCTAAGGCTGAGAGCTATTCTAAGGAGCAAAGGCAGACCAAGAGGGTTTACACTGGAGTGTGGAAAGGGTGTCACTCCCAGAAGCCCCTATTTCACGGCTTCCAGGGAAGAACTGGATTGGGAGGAAAGGGACTTGCCCATGATCCCTGCCTTTATACTCCCTAAAGTCCCAGCCACCACGGCCTGAGAAAAGGCTCAGTGAATACAAATGCTTGTCATGAAAGTATGACAGACACCCCAAGTTCAATGCCCAGATCTCACTTAAAAAGCTAGATGTAACGGTACACACTTCTTCATCGAGACAGAAGGTGAAGACAGATTTTCCTGGAAGCTCATAGCCAGCCAGCCTGGGAAACATAACACAGCAGTGAACCCACAAGATTGGCCTTGCCTCTCTTGTGGAAGGTAGGTACAAACTTCTTCCATACACACAACTCCCCAGACTCCCCCACACAAATAGATAAATATTAAAGGAAATTTCCCCATCTGGGAGAAATTCCCCTTGTATATACTGAAGTCACACTGTTAGGATCTGTTTTCCAGCAGGGGTGGGAAGTAAGAACCAGCCCCGGGGAGAAGAGGGAACCAGAAAGAAATAAGGACTTTGTTTTCTAGGATATTGGTGATCAAGGGACAGGGCTCGGAGACCATGTTCTCCCTTTTTTCACCATGAACAGATGAGCTAGATAAGCCATCTTAAGAAGAAAATGTGGGGCTGGAGAGATGGTTCAGAGGAGCACTGTCTGTCTTCCAGAGGACCCAGGTTTGGTTCCCAGCACCCATATTACCTGACTCCCAACCTCGTTCCTGGGCCTCTGACTCCCTTTTCTGGACCTGGGGAACACTGCATTCATATGGTACACAAACAGACTCACATAAGCGAAAATTAATTTCATTTTTTTAAAATTTGTTTTATGTGCACGGGTGTTTTGCCTACATTTGTGTCTGTGCACCATAAGAGTGTCTGGTGCCTTCAGAGACCAAAGGAGACTTTCAGATCCTCTGGGACTGGAATAACAAATGGCCTTGAGATGCTAGCAGCTGGGAATCAACCCCGGGTCCTCTGGTAGAGCAGGCTGTGCTCTTTAACACTGTGCCATCTCTCTAGACCCAAAGAAAAGTCAATTTAAAAGTCACAAAAAGAAGAGCGTTTAAGTGCCTTAAAAGCTCCATTCCTATATTACAGTGGGTATGCTCATTGTAAATCCCTCAGCTCTTCATTAAACTGAATTTTCCTAGGAACATTGTGTTCCAATGCTTTGGAAATTAGTCTTTGGTACGTTATGTAATTGGAAACAATAAAACTAAGTGCCAGCTTTATTCTTGTGTAATTTGTAAACGGGACACCCAACCTCACATCTCATCTTGGGTTCCTTAATGACCTCAACAGTAATGACAGGAAACTTTGCATCTATTTTATTATTATTTATGCCATTATTATGATTTATGTATCTATCATATATTATGTAAAATATCTATCTATTCTGTTATTATTTGCATCTATTTTATTATTATTGTTATTATTTTATTTATTATTCACAAGACCTTGTGGAAATGGAGCTTTTAACTTGAAGCTATCTATATGAACTAACTAAATTGATCCATCTGTTTTTATAGAAATTAAATCTATTATGTACAATAATTGATTATCTCAAAGGATAATTGATGTTATTCCATGCCATTTAGAAATTCTGAGTAACCATCATTTAACATCTTTGGCTACATTAAGTAAGACAGATTAATCACCCTGTAAGACTTTCATGAAGAGGGAAATTTTAAGAAATTGGCTCACTGAGGGCTAGAGAGATGGCTCAGCAGTAAGAGCACTGGCAGTTCTTCCAGAGGACACAGGCTCAGTTCCCAGCACCCACATAGCAGCTGACAACCTTCTGTAACTCCAGTTCCAGGGGATCTGATGAACTGTCACACATTACATGCAGGTAAAACATCATTCAATGCTCATAAAATAAAAATAAGTTTTTTTTAGAGAAATGTTCTCATTGTTGGAAAGTTATTAATGACAACTTAACAAGTTAACCAGTAAAGGAAGCAGGGCTCCACCCAAGGCCAGGTGACCCCTGAGGACTAGGCCCTCAACTAGCCTCACTAGGAATAAAGAAAATGGTCATTATGGCCACATACATGATCTTAAGCATCCACAGGAAAGCATAACCAAATATGACAATGATTGGCATATTTCTTTAACAGTCCAAAGGATTACAACTCTACACCGTAGGCTTCAAACCATGTGACATGTTATTCAGACAACCATTTTTCATTTATACCTTGATAAGGAATATGCATCCCATATATAGGACATTATGACCTTGGCTCAGTTTGACATTGCACCACATACCTGCAGCCACAAGAAGATCACTATTGTTTGGGTCTTAAAAAAAAATCAAAATGATGGTTAGCTCTCTTCTTTGGCTGTCTAGAAGCCATCTGGGAGGGACCTCACACTGAGATTCTAGACACTTGAACACCATCAAAGTGCCTGAAAGCAGATCCTGGGTTCATCATGCTTGAGTCCAGTCTTGGAAGACAAAGGAAAAGGCAAGGAGGAGTCCAACAGATGGATTCTCTTGTGAGCTCATCAAAGGATTCCAATGGACTTTGACTTGACATTTTAAAGTATTCTGTTGTGGCTTCTTCTGGTTCTCTGCCTAGGACTTGCAATCCCAATAATGCCTGCCTTTTTACTTCTTCCCACATCTGTCTAGGTACCAGACACCACCCAAGGATTTCCATGTCTCCCTACACTTTGCTATTATACAAATGGAACTACAGATATACTTTCAGGGGCTCCCAGATAGCCTTGCTGGAGGGGTACCCCAACTGTTAGACCTGTTGACCCCACTCAGCCCAAAGAAACCAGTTACACTGGTGCACCGATGCCCTAAAGAGCAGTTAGAATCACCCGGGCAAGGGGCAAAGAAATGACAGAAAGAGGAGACAGATAATTTTAGACAGACTTAGAGAAGGGGTCCCCAAGAGAAACAGTTGCAGAAATGGCTTTGGTTTTCTAAGTAGAAATGCCAGAGGGGCACTATGGCTCCTTATCGCCTCCTAAATGACCATTCAGCCTGGAAGCTGTACATGAGGTTAGGAACTTAAAACTCTAGTCCAGGTATTAATCTGTTCTGGGGAACAACTTTGGAGCTGAGGCTCTAGATGCTCATGATGAAAATTGATTGTATGCATTCCCAATTTCAGCCCATCCCCTAAGCGATTTTACAGTTAGCTCTTCAAGAGGGAATGGTACAGTAGCCTTAATTAGGCTCTAGGAGGCCCATTTTTAAAAACAAAACAAAACAAAAAAAACAGTTTCTTTTTTTGTTATTTGGGAGTTTTTAATTTGTCTTTTTTTCTTTTCTTCTTTTATTTTCTTTTTTTGACCTGGGTGGTGGGTGAGACATAACATTTCAAACTACCCAAAAACATAAGAGTTAATCCATTTGGGCTGGTTATTCACCTGGTCAAGGAATCACCTCTCAGGAAGGTGGGTTCACCTTAAAACATTCTAAAGAGAAAGGTTAAATAATTTGAGATAACGTGCTTTTCCTCACAGGGATCCCCACCTCGGTTCTGTTTTGTACAGCTTCGTGAGTTTGCACACTTTAATGAACTAATCAGAAAAGCGTTAACTTTTCCTCCTCTTCTTCCTTTCCCCATCCCAAGCATTATTTACCCAACACTTGGGACTTCCTTTATCTTTCCCTAAAGTGCCTCTCTCTGCCTTGTCTGCCCTGTGGCTGACTTCCATGGCTGAACTTAACTAAATCCACATGGTTTTCTCTGTCCCTGCCCCCAGGCAGCTGGAGAAATTTATAGCTTGCCTGCTTCCGAAGTTTCTCTTTTAAACTCCAATAAAACTGTCCTTTAACTAAAATAAATAAATTAATTAATTTTAAAAAATCTAACCCAAATCAGAAGCATTTACAACATCTTTCAACTACTCAGTGAATAAATAAAATGTAATAGTGCAATGGAATGTAACTCAGCCATTTTTTAAAAAAGAGCCAAAAGGGCTGGAGAGGTGACTCAGCAGTTGAGAGCACTTCTTGTTCTTACAGAGGACTTGGGTTTGGTCCCCAGCACTCACACAGTGGCTCATAACCATCAGTAGCTCTGGTTTCGGGGGATCCAATATCCTCTTCAGGCCTCCTTAGATACCAGGTATGCACTGGTGTATATGCATACATGCTTACATACAGGCAAGACACTCATACATATAAAACATAAATAAGAATATTTTAAAGGTGCCCAGAACTGATATGTATTACAATAGGTATTAACTTTAAAAAAATTATTATGAATAAAAGAAGCCAGTCATTAAAAAAAGATTGGGGGCTAATACTGAATGTGTGGCTCCCTTGTTAGCTGCCTGTCATGCCTGAGTCCCTGAGTTCAGTAACAGTGGTTGTATAAGTCTGTGAACATGTGAACAGGCTAAACCTCAGCAAATTGTACATTTTAGTGGGTCAATTTTACAGTATATAAATTATATGTCAACAGAGCTGTCAGAAATGTTCAGAATGCCCCATTTCTCTTTAACTTTACCCCAAATTTGCTTGAATTAGTGGAATATAAGAGGTAGGGAGTAAAATTAGCGTTTCAGGTCTTGACAAAGGCAAGCAGCAACTGTATATGTTCCCCCAGGGGAGAATGGGAACTCAGCCCTTGCCCATGCACCTTGCCATCTCTTGCACCTGTTCCCTCCTTGCAGCTGAAGCCATGGGATTAGAATGTGACTGGGGTGGGGGGTGAGGGGGTGAGGGGGGTCTCTGAGGCTTCACGCACCTGCACTGTCCTATGAGACCAAGCTCACAGGGTCTAGTCCTTCTCCCGGGAGTCCGTACTCCCCTCTGCAGCCAGTCTCACCGGACATGAGATCTGTACATTTGATATCTTCTCCTTTGTTTCCTCCGAGATGCTTGAAAATTTATACAAAAGTCATCAAGAGGCACAAAAGCACTCTCCTAATTACAAGTTGTAAGTCAACTGTGACATTTTCAGAAAATATATAAAAGTGTCAAGAAGAAACTCTGACTGACCCACCACCATCACCTAATAATAATCTACTGACATTCAGTGTGCATCTTTCTAAGGTTCTGTACATGTGTATATGTGCATGCATATTTTCTTCTAAGGTTAGAGCATTATTTTTTTAGCTAATTCAGAGCATACTATAAATTAGGTTTTCTTTATAAGGGTCATGTGACAAAAAGTCTTCTTGTTGGCCATGGCTTCTAAAAAGCCTAGAGTCAAAAGCACAAAGCCTTGCAGCATCTATGCTGTGAGCAAAACACTCAGTTTAATTTTATCTTTTTCAGATTTATTCTGTCCTACTTTCCATATTCTCTTATTTCTATATTTAATCTAATTTTGTTATATGTACTTCTACAAAACATTCCAAAGGCTTTCTAAAATAAACATTTGTTGCAACTTAGCAGCTTAGTTTGGATCTTGAATGTCCCGAGGTCTAAGTGCCCATGTGTTAAAGGCTTGGTTTGTAACCTGTGACACTGTGGATAGAGGTGGTGCCCCATGAATGGACACTCTGTCACTGAGCCTGCACGCCTGACAAGATACTGGAGCTCCAGCTCTCCTTGTTTCTCAGCTGCCACAGAGCAGACAGCCCTCCTCTGCTATGTGGTTGCTTCACGATGTGCAGGGCTACAACAGGCCCCAAGCATGGAGACCAACCAACTATGGCCTGCACCAAAACAAGCCATTCCTCCTTTCATGGCAATTGCCTTGGGGACTTTAACATAGTAATACCAAGCAGACTTCTACAATAGCCATTGTAAGTACACAGTCCTGTAGTGCAACGGATCTCAGGGACATCTTTAAAAAGTAAAACTCATTCATAACAATGTTGTGCGGCCTTCTCTGCCTCCATCCCTCTACAGCCTCTTTGCCTCATTCATCAGTGGATTTAGTGCCCACTTGGACAATCCAGGGAGACCTCTTCCTCCTTCACCATCCTACAAATGGCAGGACTCTGTTTTCAGGGGACTCCACACAGTCCACCACCCTTTCTTTACAGAATTTTGGTCTCTAGCAGATCATAGGCATTGTTAAGCCCCCCTTTACAAGCAAAGAGACAGACATTTAGAAAGAATACTTTTTGTTTGGTTGGTTTTTGTTTTTGTTTTTCTCAACAAGGATTCTCTGGAAAGAATACATTCTTGGTTAAGACTGGTAGTACTCTGAGATGCCCTGATGCTTGCATGCAGTGTGAAGAGAATCCACTCGTTTATCAGGGATCTCCACTAAGGGCAGGCAGCTCTGGGTATAATAGAAGAGATAATGCCATCAGCTGATTGGATTTGTTCTTCCACATCAATTCCAAATAGGTATGAACTGAACCTAAATTTAGGTATTCACAGAATGTTCCCAAATTGCCTCCCTCTGTTTCTGTACTTCCCTCAAGAGACATGTGTCTTCAGTTCAGTCCACTTCATTCCTTCAACACTTGCTGGATATCTGCTGTAATTTAAGGCTCAATGTTCCTTGAAGTCCTTTTTCCCTGCGGTGAACATTTTTTATTTTAGAGTAAGGTACATTTGAATTTCTGTCTTCTTCTTTTTATATCTACCTCTTCCATCTCCCCATCCACCTTACGCCCCCTCCTACACACTTACCACCACATACACCAAGGCATTAAGATAGTCTTCATTTTCTATATATTATTTTAAAACATAATTTATTGAATATTAATTTTTATTTTGCTCTTTTCTTTGTTTAAATTTAGGGTTTTTTTAAAAAGCATCCAGATTTTATACAAGCACAGCTGACAACTTATAAAAATGTATATGAATAAAGCTATTTTTATAACTCAGCTTCAACTGTGGTTTCAACAGGGGCCAGTCAAGCCCAACCTAGCAGTTGTAAAATAAGAAATGGGCACACTGCTTTCAAAGATGGCTTTTGATGCCAAGGATGAATTGTTGATCTATTCAAAAGGGCTGGCAGGGTCTGAGGAAGTATCTCAGTCTATAAAGGGCTTGCCTGAAAACACAAGGACCTGAATTTGATCCCCAGTATCCATGTAACAATCAAGAGATAGTGGTTGTAATCCCAACACTGGAGAAGCAGAAAGCAGGGAGATCTCTGGGGTCTACTAGTCAGACAGTCTCACCAAACTGGCAATGCCCAGTCTAATGAGTGCCTGGCTCAAAAACCCAGGCTGACGGTTCCTGGGGAACAACACTCAAGATTCTATTCTGGTTTACACACAGGTGCACACACATACAAGGCCACAGGCACCTAAGGTTGGTGGTTTGGAATCTTAGCACCTTTTAGGTAAGGCATAGACTTATAGAAAGTTTACTCTGCTTAAGTAAATAATATATTTAGTGAACTCAAAAAATGACATGTACTACTGCTGATTGCGGAAATTTAGCTGGAATGAAAAATCTGAAAGAGTATCAGTTTGATCACACTGGAAAGCATCAGCCAGAAACTCACATATAGAAGTTTTTAAATGGAAATGGTACTTATCAGGGGACTCAGCCTCCCTTCATGCAATTTTTTAGATAAACAAGTAGGGAAATTTGTACTAATTCTATAGGGGCATAATTAAAATTAATTAACTGGAAAAAACATATTCTATAAAAAGACATCTAAAGAAAAAAAAGATGGATTTTTGCACTTTTCAAAAGTGGTGAACGTACAGTACATGTTCAGGATCTGAAGTCTTCAATGATGTAAGCTTCCTTCCTTGTGTGCATCTGCCAATTTACGTTTTAAAATCCTCTTCCCAAGGACAGTCTCTAGGGAAGAGAAGGTATGTGTTCCATGACTCAGTCTTTGGCAACTATTAAAAGACATGCTGTTATAGTTAACGACAACCAGACTGTAACACTGGTACTGTCAACCTAAAATAATACCAGTGTGGATGGATGAGTAGATAGATAGATGGACGCCTTATAGTGAAATAGGAGAGAGAGAAAAAAGGCAGAATGGTGAACACCAAGTCTGCTACAACTGCAAAATGATGGCCAAATTCAGGCCAACCATACATTTTTATCCAGCTGACATAAGGGATGGAGATTGCCTAGGTTTATGCTGAGCTTGCCTGGGCTCTAAGTCTTTCCTTTCAGAATCCACATTAAAACAACTGGAACTATTCGGGACATGAAACTTTTATACAAGAGGACAGAAGTTAGGGGCAAGGGGTAGAACAGAGTCAAACCACGCAAGGAAGTTTCTGCTGGGGCAAGGAAGTTTCTTCTGTGGCAAGGAAGTTTCTGCTGGGGCGAAGCAGTCTTTCCTAAGGTCACATTCCATTTGCAAATTAAGTTCAAAGTCATTAGCATAAGGAAGTTCATCTCTCTTACAGGGAAATGTGGCAAAGGTAAAGAAGAGTGAAAAACTGTCAGCAAATATAATCGTCTAGCAGATTGAAGGAGAGTCCTGGTGGACTAATATGATGGGACACATGTTTTTTAAAGAAAGTATGATCCTTAGGAAGGTAGGCAGTTCAGGTACAGAGCTCCCCTACCCAGTGGTAAGTGGACCCAACTTTTGAAGCATTTGAAACATGCAACTTTTACAAACCTTTTTAAGAAAATAGAATCAACAGATAGAAAATTAGAAGCCTTAAAGCTTAAGTCCAGTTAGTGTTATGTTCAATGTTACCTCCAGTGTATACAATGTTTTAAAAAAAAAAAACTAATTCCATCAATCAATCAATATAATTATGGCAAAAAAAATTACTCCCACTCCAAAACTTAGGACTGTTCTTTGAAAACAAAATACTTTAATTTTTAATGAGGATCATTTATTAGAACCATACAAATCATAACTGAGAGGGAAGTGGAATTTCTGAAGGTCCATATATTTCTCTGAAGAAATCCATATATTTGCATTTATTCTCACTCAAAAAATCCAAATGGGCTGCCATGTCACATATTTGGTGGCTTCCTTCATGATGCTATTGTAATCAGTGCATTTAATTTTGAAAACAAAATTTGGAACCTTCCACCAGAACACAGTTCATGGTGTGTTGATGCCAAGTAGGGGAAATTAACACTTACTCAGTTCATGCAAAAAGTAATTTATTTCTCGTAAGTTTTCTATGGTTTGGATATTATTGCTGAGCATAATGAATGAAATTATAAATGCTGTGGGTTATAAGGCAGGTGAATAAGCAATAAGAGCTGTATATGGTTAGAACATGTTAGAATGGTAGTAGGCCCAGACTCAGTCAGGAGATATAACAATTGGAAAATGTTGAAAGGCGCAGACAGAAATAGCCCGTGTTCCAAGTAAATACCATTTTACTCTTTACTTGTGGTAGGCAAGATGATAATATAAAAAATAATAACAATAGCAAAATAAAAGGGAAATCTGTGCCCTACTCTCCAGACACTTCAATGGCAAGAGTACTTAATAGATATGATAATTCTGGAATTTCCAGGTGGACCTCCTGCCATTATGAGTCTCTAAAAACCTTTCCCTGGATGGCCAAATGAAGAGATGGCACAGTAGATGGTCAACAGGAGTGCCAATGCTGTAACCTCCAGAAACCCAGCTGGCATGTTGATTTTTTCTATCTGTGAGAGTCTTATTGGGCTCCTCATCTACTGGAATATATGATGATAAATTAAGTGTGTGATCCTTTTAGTGTAGTGAGAGAAAGATAATGCCCGTTAAAGCAAGGGAAGGAATCACCGTGTGACATAGCCGGATTTTGTCTTCCTCCCTGATGTGGGGAGCTTCCTGAAGACCCACATTCCCTTAGCCTTAGCACGAGCCCTCATGTTTGACTCTCACCCATCTGTGGGGCTTTCAGGGAACCCACATCACCACTCTGCTGTGACCCTACATGTGTGCTGTGACTGACATGCTGTAGGCATGTTTTCAACCCCCAAATCTCTTTTAGTTTATTTCTTCCTGTTTCCTTAATTTCTGTTTGTGAAATGACATTTCATGTCCTCACAGTTTGATTATTCTGCATGAGATAAACTTGCAAAATACATTTCAACAACCCCCCCCAAGGGTCACATTCTCAGGTGTAATCAAGCTGCTTGCAGCAAATCAGGAAAACAACTTTAGAACTATGTCCTGCTGCCACTGGCACAGTGTTTGAAGATTTGGTTTCTTTATATTGATGAAGTAGCGAGCATTGGCAGTTAAATTCTGTGGTTTTTGAAATAAAGATACTTTTTAAAAATGTTAAACTGAACTCCAATTAAATCCACTTAAACTTTGTTGCAGCAACTGTATGGAGACTTTTGTTCTTGGCTGGACTGACTGGTGTTGGGGGCAGGGGAGTATTTGTCTTGGGGATTCTCAGGAAGGAACCATACAAAGAAACTTTAATTAAAAACAAAGGCAAAAGCAAGTCATCTGGGAGAACCTGCAAACAGGTAGGCATCAAGTATATCCACAGGAAAGGCATGGATTCGCTCCAAACTGTTGCTTAGAATCCCAGGGATGGAAATGGTCATTGACTGAGGATGAGAAACAGTCACACCATCATGAGTGGAGGATTTTGCATATAAAAGAGACTGGAAAGTGGATTTCAGCAGTGGTGAAAGCGTGAAAGTAAATGGACTAAATCTATAGAAGATGGAGAGAAGCCAAGAAAAAGGCACTATTAGAGAATAAACCCATTTGTCAAATAATGGGTGATAATAATGAGCTTTGTGCTAATTGACACTATAAGGTTATTATCTAATATTTTAATATGCTACAATTCAACTTCTCTCAACATCAGAGGATCTAATAGTGTGCAGCATCCTCCTCAAAGAGGTTAATGTCTGGATTTCAGCCATGCATCATTGAACAAATAGGATATTACATTAATGGTGCATCATACTGCCTGTAATATCGACTATTTATAATATATAGTCATAAAAGGAAGCACCAATTTATTGACAGGCACCAGAGAATAGCTAAGAGGTTATCTGTGTTCCTAAACTATTTACTCATGCCTACTTTCTTTCTACCATAACCCACGTAGAAGCTACAAGCATATATTATGTGCTTCCTTTGAGAGCCACAAGCGTAACAGACAACACCAGACTCCGTGCCAGAACACCTGGGTTCTAGTCCCCATCCTTCTGCCTCTGGCAACGGGAAGGCAAGGAGACCTCCCAGAGTCTGCTGCCTGCTTGACAAACAGAGATAATGTTACCTACTTTTGTCTGAGTCACAAAATGAGGCAACATGATACCCTGCAACATGAGAGTAGTTTTCTCTACATTGGTCTTTTTCAAAAAGTTGTGTAGTGATCATTAACATACTAGTTCAGCTCAAATATATACTGTTATAACTTTAGGTGAAATTCTATTAAACCATACCCTAATAACTGGTTTTTGATCTGGTTCCAGTCATAATTTTGGGCTTGTGTGCTTATGGTATTGCCCGATGCACAACATGGTTTCTCCGCCGTTTTGCCTAGAGCTACCTTGGTGAACTTCACTATTGTTTCTGAGTTCTCTCCTTAAATCATGTCCACATTAAGGTGCCGGAACAAAACACCAGCTTCTCTGACTTACTTTCTAGCATTGTCAATCACTCCAATGATGTCAGTTTAGTCCAGTAAACTCTGCAAAATGGACAGCTCGAGTTCATTTTGCCTTTTCTAAGCTAACTAGCTTTTGGTCTGAATTAATCAAATCAACCAGTAGGTTTAGGCTTCTTACAGACACAGCTTAAATGTCAGTCTCTGTCTTCAAGTTGCTACTTTGGGAATTGGTGACATGTAAGTGAAAACACTTTGGTATTTACAGTGTTACACAATACCTTTTATTAAAGTGTTATTGTCACAAGGCAGATTTATTTTAATAGCTTTTATTGTGGAAAAAAATTTTAACATAAGCATATGGAAAGGCATGGATAATTTCTATGTTATCACCACAACTTCCACATTTAATAGCTCATAACCAATTTTACCGTCTGTCTCCATCCTTTTCTGCCCATTCTGTATTTTTTGGAGCAAATATCACATACCTTATAATTTAATCCTTAAATATTTTACTCTGTATCTTTGAAAAGTAAAATTTTTAACTAAATATAATAACCTAGCACCAAAAATAAAATAAGCATTTTTCTCTTAAAATTATTTATCAGTTCTCTGATAATTTCATAAATTCATACAATGTATTGTGATTTTATTCACCCTTGATTCCTCCCTCTAACTCCTCCCTCAGCACTCATTCCCAACCTTGTGTCCTCCTTTTCTTAGACTAAAAATAGATATTTTACATACAATGTACTATGATTACAGCTTCCCCTCTCCCAACTCCTCCCAGATCCTCCCTACTTCCCCACCCACCCAAATCCACACCCTTCTTTCTCACTCTTAGTACAATACAAACAGGCATCTAAAAGCTAATAACTAAATAAAATAAGATTTAAAAAACTGGCCATAATAAGACAAAACAAACAAGGAAAAAAAGAAAAAACACAAGAAACATAAACAGACAATGAGATACACACATTTACACACACAGAAGATCCATGAAAACAAAAATCAGAAACCATAATATATAAGCAAAAGATCTCTAAGGGGGAAAAAAAAAACAGAAAAACACTGTGAGACAAAAAACTTCCAAAACCACTATTGAGTTCATTTTGTGTTGGTTATCTACTGGAATGTTGCCTACCCTTAAATGTAGTTTGTTTACCCAGTCAGACTCCATTAGAGAAAACTAAATTTTCCTTTGTAAGCGGTTACCAATTGGAAATAGCTTGCAGTTAGGGATGGGGGTTGTTTCCTCTTAGCACCAGGACATTTGGCTCAGACTTGTGCAAGCCCTGTGGATCCCACCACAGTCTCTGTGAGTTTATGTATGTCAGTCCTATTGTGTCTGGAAGACCTTGTTTCCTTGTTATCTTTCATCACCTCTGGCTCTTACAATCTTTCTGCTTCCTCTTCTGCAGTTCCCTGACTCCAAGGGAAGGGAATTGATGAAGACAGTTTTTTAGGACTAAATGTTCCAAGGTCTCTCACTCTCTGCCCTTAGTCCACTTGTGGGTCTCCGTTCCTATCTCCTGCAGGAGAAGCTTCTCTGATGATGGCTGAGAGAGATACTGCTCTCTGTGCATAGCGTATATCAGAATGTCATTAGAAGTCATTTTGTTGCCAAGTTCTCCTTTAGCAGAAGAACCCTGTTTGGTTTTATCCCAGGTCCATTGCTTATCTAGCCTCAGGTATTAGCACCCACACAGTATCAAGGATGGGTCCCATTCGTGGAGTGAGACTTACTTCCAATCAGATAGTGAGTGGTTACCACGACTTTTGTGCCACTCTGCACCAGTGTATCTTGCACGCAGGTCTGTTTCTTGTTTTGTTATTGTTGTTTTGTTTTGGGGTGGGAGTCGGTGAAGAGAGGAAGGTCAGCTGGGTGCTTTCACCCCAGCATCTGGCTCCTAAGTCTTTTATTGGTAAAATCGAAAGATTGAGATTTAGTAAATAATAATAATAACATTTACAAATTTGATAAAAACAGCACAGGTCACTATTGTAGATCACGGAGTTTGTAGCTGGGTTGGTGTTTACCTTTCTTTGCCAGTGTGCAGAATAGATTCCAGTACCATGAACACTGTCAACAGAGTTGAAGGTTCCAGGTAGGCCTAATTCAACTTCTCTGTGTCCAACGACCTGATTATATGCAACCCATCCCCAGCACTGGAGGTTTCATTTCGTGGAGAGATGTCTAGTTAGGACTTTGTCTTCCCTGTTACTTGATGATTTCACTTAGGTTTCTTTCATATACATACATATTTTAAGAAGCTTCTACTCTATTAGCTTTCCATATGAATCCCTCAAATGGTCATTAGTTTGAGCTGTCCCTCCCCATATTCCCTTCCTTTCCCCCCATTTGATCCTCCTATTCCAGCCCCCTAATCCATCCATAACTATATGTTACAGGAGAGAGGGCCTGCTTTTGGTCCCAGCCGCCCTGCTAGCTTATACCCGAAATAATCACACAAAAATTGTATTAATTAAATTATTGCCTGGCCCATTATATCTAGCCTCTTCTTGGCCAACTCTCACATCTTGATCTAACCCATTTCTATTAATCTGTGTTTACCACAAGGTCGTGGCTTACCAGGAAAGATTCAGCATGTCTGACTCTGGCGATTCCATAGCAATTCTCCCTCTGCCTCCCTTCTCTCTCCCAGCATTCCATTCTGTCTACTCCACCTGCCTGATTTCTGCCCTATCAAAAGGCCAAGGCAGTTTCTTTATTCACCAATGAAAGCAACACAAATACAGAAGAACCTCCTAAACCAACTATATATTCCATTTTCCCTTTCTAGAGATATCAATCCCTCAATCCTAGTCCCTTACTATGTACCTATCCTCTATAATTCTATAGATGAAGACTGACCAGTTAACATCCACATATAAGCAAATAATACCACATTTGTCATTCTGGGATCTAGTTACCTCACTCAGAATTATTTTTTGCCTAGCCCCGTCCATTTGCTTGTGAATTTCATGATGTCATTTTTTAGCAGCCGAGTTATAGCCTGTTGTGTAAATCTACCACATTTTCTTTATCCGTTCACTCACTGACAGACATGTAGTCCGTTTCTAATAATGGCCATTATGAATAGGGAAGTAATGAACATGGTTGAGCAGTGTCCATTGGGAATATACCCAACAGTGGTGTAGCTGGATCTTGAGGTAGTTTGATTCCCATCTTTCTGTTGAACACCACACTGATTTCCATAATGGCTATACAAGTTTGCAATCCTGCCTGCAATGGATTAATGTTCTCCTTACTTCATACTCTCACTGATATGAACTGACATTTGCTTTATTGTTCTTGACCATCCTGATGGATATAAAATGAAATCTCAAAGTAGTTTTGGTTTGCACTTTCGATGACTAAGAATGAATGGTGAACGTTTCTTTAAGTGCTTCTCAGCCATTTGAGTTTTCTCTATTGTGAATTTTTTGTTTGGTTTGGTCTTTTGTTTTTCGAGAGAGGGATCCTTTGTGTAGTTTTTTGACCCTGTCCTAGCTCTGTAGATCAGGCTGGCCTCAAACTCACAGAGATCTGCCTGCCTCTGCCTCCCAAGTGCTGGGTTATTAAAGGCATGCTCCACCACCATCTGACCTCTACTGTGAATTTTGTTGTTTAGATCTGTATCCCATCTTTAACTTGGTTGTTTTCTTGTTGTCCAGTTTTACTTTGTTTTTTAGTTCTTTATATATTTTGGATATTAATCATCTATTGGGTATGTAGTTAGATAAATTTTTTCTCATTCTGTAGTCTACTGCTTTGTCTGAATTATAGTGTCCTTTGCCTTATAGAAACTTTTCAGTTTCATGAGGTCCCATGTATAAATGATTGATCTTATTGCCTATCTTGTTGATGTGCTGTCCAGAAAGTCTTCTGTGCCAATACATTCAAGGCTATTCCTCACTTTCTCTTCTAATAGATTCAGTGTATCTGGTATTGAGGTACTGATTCATCTGAAGTTGGGTTTTGTACAGGGTGATAAGTATGAATTTATTTGTGTTCTACAAGCAGCTGTCCGGTTTGGCCAACACCATGTGTTGATGACGCTATCTTTTTTCCAGTGTGTTTCTGGTTTCTTTATAAAAAGAAAAATCAGCTATCCACAGTGTGTGGACTTATGTCTGGGTCTTCAATTAGATTTCATTGATCAACAAGTCCATTTTCATGCAAATATCATGCTGTTTTTAGTTACTAGTACAGTAACTAAACCAGGGTAGTGATACCTCCATCAATTCTTTTATTATTCAGGATTGTGCTAGCTATCCTGTTTGTGTGTATGTGTGTGTGTTTCCATATGAAGCTGAAAATTGTCCCTTTAAGATTACCATTTTCTTAATATCATTAAACATTTAATTTTTGATGAAATTTCCAGCCAGGTATTTCATAATTTTATCATTGTTTGGTAGTTTGTTCCATTCAGTACCCAATAAGATTTCCACATTGTGATTGGTTCCTATGCTTCCTATTTCTCTTTTAGTCTTCAAATTTTCTCTTTCTTTCCTTTTATTTTTTGAAGAAACTGTCCCCTAGCTGTAGAACAGGAAAGAAAAGGAAACAACAAGTAATTAGAGGGTATTAAAAACATGTAGCTCTTGAAAACAGCTAGTAAGAAAAGCATTTTCAACAGAGGTTGAAATTATAATTATTCCATGGGATAAGAATGCCTGTGGTGGGAATGAGAAGCCAGAGCTCATCCTTAGAGCTTTCAGTTCGACGCTTTGACTGGACTAACTTAGTGTGGCTTCCTCAGTCCTCTTCTGATGTTTGGTATCTGAGACTAGCTAATTTTCTTTTCTTTCCTACTTTTGATTGGTACATACTTAGTAATCGTTTGAAACCCAAAATATGGCTATCAGAGCATTTACTGGACCACACAAACACAGCCGCCCTTCTTGATTGCTCTCTATTTTAATTACTGAGTTAGGGACTCCCACTGTACTCAGAGCTCAGGATCCAGGGATTTGGCCATTCTACCCAGAGAACTCCTGTCTCTACCTCCCAAGAAGCGAGATTACAAGCAGGGGCCTGGTTTTCATGTGGGTGCTGAGGATCCAAACTCCAGTACTCAGGGTTGATAAGTTAAGTTGCTTTACCCTCTGACCCATTTCCCTAGCCCTGATGTTGGCAAAAAAAAAAAAAAAAGTATTGTTTTATTTGTTTGTTTACTTTCAGAGTCTTGACTAGCTTGTCTCCAGCATGGAACTCAGAGGAAATTGCCCCATCATGGTTACTCATCACCTAGGAAAGGTGGGTTTATCAGGCTTCTCCCTGACGAAGAAGCTTGAGTCTCCTCAGTGATCTATAGAAAGAAGGCGTCCCACTAAACACACACTTAAGGAGCAGAGGGCCATGCCTTACTTCACTTAGGCAGAATTTTGGCACAATGTTGGCGGGTTCTTCTGTATGAGAGATTTGCTTCTCCTCCATTTATTTATTTGTTTGTTTGAGGGGTTTAGTACTATAAGCACGCTAGGCTCTTTCTGCTGTTTATTTTGAGACAATCTTTCTAAATGACTCTCCCAGGCCTCTGTTGTCTAGGCACACTTAGAGTTTGTGGTTCTGCTGCTTTGAGCTCATGAGTCGCTAGCTGGGACTATGGAACATCATCCCCAGGTTCAGCTCTCTATTTAGTCATTGATTAAACCTTTAATTTATACTGGTCTGGATATGTGGGCATGTATTCCATATTTTGGTGTTGAATCCTATATTGCTTTATTGCTCACATTGTCTCATCTCTTCATGCTCTTGATTTTGTGTTCCTTTGCCTCACTTCTGTGAACATGTATGTTCTGGACATCTTACTTTCTGTTACCACCAAATATTTTGGGCTCCTCTTGTAGAGGCCCTGGCCCAGCTTGAAAACCGTCCAGTTTCCCCAGGAGCCTTTCTTGCTTTAATTGGAGAAAGTCGTGAGAACCGAGGACCTCAGACTTGTTGTAGTAAGAAAGTTTAAATTATTCTTTATTGCCACTTTTGTCCATTTCAGAAAGTTTAAATCATTTTGTATAATTAAAATTTTTTGTTTTAATGGTTCCAATTTTCAAAAAGTTACCTCTCTTATAACATTTCAGCCTATGTTGAATATCCAGCCTTTATTCCAAAGCAAGTGATCCACAAGCACATTACGCATCTATACACCTTAGCTCTAGACCCAGATGTAAACATCTGCATGGTGCCAGTTCAGTCAGCTATTTGGCAAACGATGTCTGTGACCTTTGACTTTCTTACAAAAAAAATTGTGACTAGAGTAAACATGTTTGTGCCTTGTAATCATAAAGTGCCTAGGGAAAGTGGATTAAATGGCACATATAATAAGGGATTATTATGTTTAATTTGTGAAATCATACAGTAAAACACATAAAAGCAAATCATTCTAAAGTGGATTTTATGAATAGGTAGGTAAATCAGTAACCACTCTTTTCATTACAACACATGAAATCTAAAGAAAATAAATAATGGAAATTCTCATGCTAGAAGAATAAAAGAAAATATCTTCAAGGATTGTCAGGTCATTTGTATATGAACTATAATACTAATTTCAGTCTTTCATTTATTAGTAAAAGGGGTCTTCATACAATTTATTTTTAAAGATAGATTTTATTTTTATTTAAATGAATCAAATTGTTCATATTCAAGATATACAATATGATGTTATAAAATACATATGTAGTAAAATAGCTACCACTGTGAAAAACTAACATATCCACCATCTCAAATAGTTACACAATCACTATCCCACACACCTGTGGCAAGAGCAGTCACTGTTGTGGAACATTAAAAAAAAAAAGAAGCGTTACATTTGTTTATGCTTTGTAATATTATTTTAACTGTGCAAGTTAAGTACATTTGTTTTAAATGTGCAAGTTAAATATATTTGTTTATGCTGCATTTGTTTAACAATGCAAGGATGTGTGTTTAATTATGTAAAGGTGTGTTCCATTTGTTTCACCTTGCCTGCCTAAGGCACCTGACTGGTCTCCTAAAGAGCTAAACAGCTAACAGCTAGGCAGGAGGGGGATAGGCAGGGCTGTCAGGCAGAGAGAATAAATCAGAAGAGGAATCTGGGTTTAAGAGAAGAAGAGAATGAGGAGAAAGAGGGGGGGCAAGTCCAGGGCCAGAAGCCAGGCAGCTGTCAGTCAGCCAGACTTAGAGACAGCAGGAGAGTAAGATACACACACACACACACACACACACACACACACACACACACACACACACACACACACACACACACACACACACGACAAAGGTCAAAGGCCCCAAGGCAAATGTAGATAAAGAGAAACAAAGATAAGCCTGAGCATTCCTAGCTATTGAGAAGTCTCTGGGTCAGGATTTGGGAGCTGGTTGGTGGCCTAGAAGAAAACGCCTACTACTACAAGCCACATCTACTCACTTAGCAACAAAGATCTTCACACGAGATACAACTATCACTAATTATAGTCCTCACATTGCTCATTAGAGCTCTGAACTCACTCATTCTATGTAAGAGAGGTTTTATTTATTCATAAATTCTAGCATCAGGAAAAGCTAATCAAACAACAAATATTTGACGACAATCCAAATCTGTGTGCTATTTCCTCTGTAAAATCAGTTGAGATATTGGCTCATATATGTAAAAGAATTAATATATATGTAATATATATAACTTTCATGTATGTCAACATATGTGTGAAATGGACATTGATCTCTATAAAATACATGCAGCCTAACTAACCTTGCTAAAGTTCAATAGCAGACACCCCTTTTTTATATCTAATATTTTACATTTTTCTACGTACTTAATTTTTTCTTTAATGATAAAATTTTGCTAACTCATACTGACTTCACTATTAAAAATAAGTTCAAATAAGTGAAATTTTGATGTGGATAATGTATTTTTTCCAATTCAATACCTTAAGGTGAACATTTTGTCATACACCACGAGTTTTCCCTTTTACATTAATGTGTGACTTTCATTCCTTCTACCCAAGGCAGCGGGGCTATAGTAAATCTGGACTACACAAAGAAAACTTGAGTATTCAGATTTTAGTACTCAAAGCGGGAATGTTAAGTCTGCTTCCCACTCTCATATCCTGAAATTCAGACTTTATCGAAAGACTCAGCAATTTGCTGAATATTTTTTAGCCCATGTTGACTTTCTTTGTGGAAATTGCCACGTGTTGGGAAAGGAGAGACTTCAGGATAAGATCTGAGGGAAGACCCTTGTGGCTTGGAAAGAACACAGAGAATAGAGAGATGTCAGCCCATATGAGCCCAGGCAAGCTTCTGAGCACAGAAGAGGAACCGAGGTAGAAAAATGAGTTTCGCTCTCAACCCTCCCTACCTGGTAGAAGCCCTGCCAAAGGAGCAGGACAAGGAACTACTCAGAATGCTCAAAGCAGAGGCACTTTTCTTCACTCTGAAGAAAACGGGACGAGGCTTGAGGTGAGCGGTCATTTACGGAGAACAGCACATCTGCTCTCAGGCCTCTTCAGCCTGTGTGGATGGTGGTGGTTAAAGAAAGGGCCTTGAAAGGCCTGGGGCTATAAGGGACCAGCAGTGAGGCACAGGCAAGTGGACAAGTGGCGGGTACGAAGGAATCAACAGCAGTCACAAGCCCAAGGACCACACAGACTTCAAAGCCCTCTGTGGGTCCCTCAGGACCACCATATGAATTGAAAGTCAGAAACCCCATTCTTTCTACCACGTTGCTCATCCACCCACATGCAGTCTTGACAGCGCTTTGGAACTAAGTACGGAGAACAGAAAATCCAAAAGGGACTGAGGCTCTGAAAAGGGATTATGTAAAACATACACACATATAACACACAGTTGTTGTGAATCCTTACATTTATAACATGCTGTCCAGGAGGTAAGAAAGAAAAAAGACAGTTAAGAGAAATGAGGTTATTCAATTTGCAACCCTCAAAATGCACCTGAACCCCAGCACTCGGGAAGTGGAGGCAGGGAGATCGGAAGTCCAAGGTCTTCCTCAGCCAACCCGACTCATGACTCTGAAGGGCTTTGAAGGTGACAAGTGAATGTCTTCTTTTTTAGGGTGCTGTGGGGGGGTCACAAGGGCTGTGGGTGCAAAACAGACCAGGAATGAGAGTGATGGCAGCTACGTGCCCGGCCCTGAGCTCGCCAGGATCAAGACCCAACAAGCATCAAGCTCATGGGCTCCAAACAAAAAGGCGAGGACACTGGCAGGAAGCCAAGACCAGGCCAATTATGAGGCCGCAAACACAAAGAGAAGACACCAGAAGCCCATAGCGAAGATTCAGATAAGAGGCCAACTATGACAAAAGACCAAGTCAGACCACAACCTCCCCACTTGGGGAAGCCATGTGGGAGAATGCTCTCCAAGAATGACACAGCTTAGCACTGACTAATAGTTTCCCTTATTAAATGTGTGACTGAATATCTAAACCCAAGCCTCTTGGGACACAGCAGAGAGCACCAGAAGTCCCTGGGGGCAGTCTGGAGAGAAAATGCCCTGGGCCCACCTAGTGGGAGGAGAAAACTGATCAGGAGAGAGCTTATGCGAATCCTCTCTTCAAAACAAACTGAGGAGCTTTCATCAGAATGTGGCAAAAAGAAAACTAAAAGTTGGGGATTTTTATGGATGAAATGTTCATTCATTTCTTATTTATGAAAGTAGGCACCAGGGTCTTTGGCCCTTGCCACCAATTCAGCCGTAATATGGGTAGGGCATGTGGAGGACATTTAAATTGCACAATAAAGAGGAAAGTCATGGAGCAATAGAAGAACAAAGATGAGAAAATGATGTGGATGTGTCCCCAAGAGCTACTGAACACAGCAGACAGGTGATGAACAGTAGACCTAAGCAGAGGCCACAGGAAGCAGACGGGGGTCAGTAGAAATATAATGGGTATGAGAGTCCTTGGCAGGTAGAAGTTGTAATGGAAAAATTAAAAATGCTGCAGGATCCCCAGCGGCAGTAGGCAGCAGAAATGCTGTAGGTCCCCAAGTGGTGGTAGCAGGCCATGTGGCGGCAGGCAGCGGGCCCTGAGAACAGCCAGTCCCAGGCAAAGACGGCTTCCGGTCCCCGAGTGGTAGCTGGTCCCAGGCAGGGAGACACGTGGCAGGTGGGCAAGAGACAGAGACACCATGCAGAGTAAGGTTGGATATTTATTGGGGGGGGCATAGAGGGGGAAGGGGCGAAGAGCAGAGAGAGAGAGAGGGAGAGAGAGAGAAAGAAGAGAGAAGAGAGAGACAGAAGCAGGGGAAGGGGGAAGACGTGGGGAGAGAGGCAGAAGCTGCCTCTCTGAGAGGAAGAGGGAAAGAGAGAGAGAGAGAGCTCAGGCCGGAAGCTGAAGATCAGCCTGCCTCAGCAGATGGGGGAGGGAGTGGCGTGGGCTTGCCTTTTAAAGAGGCAGAACAATCATTACAGAAGTGACAGAGCCTGAGAGTTGAGTGGGCTTTAGGGGAGGGGAGGAGCAACCCAGATCCTGCCCTAGCTGCTGCCCCAGCTGCTGGAGGTTCTGTTTTCCTGGCCACACCACTCAGACACACACCAGCAGGCGTTGGTATTCAGAGACCCGGTTTCATCTAGGGCATGCTGGATTTGTTATTCCCACAAGAGCTCCACAAGGAACCTGGAGAAACAAGAAGCTGTCTGAATCTGGAGATGCAAAGTGAGATCTGCTCAGGGATGCAAATTTGAATGTTGTCAGCATAATCAACACGCCTGATTATTGAAAAAAATGGGGGGGTGCATGGTTCTTTGTCTTAGTGGAGCTGTGTAAAATGGCCTTTATTTTCAAATTTCACTATATATTCATATGAGCTATGAATCAAGAATATCGGTTCCCAGGCAGGCAAGATTACTTAGCCAGCTAAAATGCTATCCCCCAAGCCTAACACGGAGTTGGATGCCCCGAACCACATGGTTGGAGGAGAGACATGCCTCCTGAAAATTATCCCCTGACTTACCACATGTGCACCATGGCTCAAAGCCCCCCACCCCCACACACGTTCACAAAATAAATAAATATAATTTTAAAAGTTTAAGAAATTTTATCCATGACTTAGTCCATGACAATTTAAAAAAAATCAGTTTTTACCAACTTGAAAAGTGAGAGTTTTGAATGATATACTTTAAAACTAAATTATAGAATATATGTTTCACTCTAACTTTACATGCATTGTCTTTTGATGCCTCCAATTGAATTGCTTTATTTCTCTAACTTATTCTTATTATAACCTTGTATTTTTGTTTTTCGGGTTTTTTTTTTTTTGGTAGCTTCAGGTTTAGTTTTAATCATTTCTTAGTGGATTCAATTTATCCATAGGATTATGTTACTCATCCTCAGACATGAATACTAAAATTCTGATATTATTATTTTTTCAGTACATTTGAAAAATAATGTGAAGTAATCTTGATTCATGGGGTTGGGGCCAAAGTCCATAGGTTACATGGAGTAACCTAGGACAGAAGCCCAGCCAAGTGCTGTGCACTGACACTGTCTTGAAAGACCTTAGGGACAGCAGGGTCATAACAATTATACATATACTTCAAGCCATTTATAATTCAGGCAGGATTTGACAATGGGAACATATAGGAGTTGAGAGAAAGGAATTATTTCTCTAGGTTATGTCTAGAAAAAAATTCTGAGAGAAAGGAATGTCAGTCCTCAGACCTAAGATTTTCATTATTTAATGGAAAATAGCTCTACAGCTATCAAAATAATTCTAGTTATCAAAGAGTTATATTTTATATGGCCACTCAAATTGATCTGTGCTCTGTGGCTGTGTTGTGAGATTGCATGTATCAGGCTTTTAAACTTTTTTTTAATTCTAGTTCCCAAGTATTTTAAGTATTAATTTTAAATATTTTTTAAAACTAACATCATAAAAATGTATTTCCAGGTAATATTTGTATATAAATGTATGGTTATGAAAATGATTGATGTCCTGTAATTGAATAAAAAATGTTACAGCTTTGAAAGCTGTGACTTAAACTGAGGGGAAATGTAAACCAGTGGTCCCACAATAAGCTATTAATTCAGTTTCCTTCAGGTTTCTTTAAACTCATAAGACAGATTTCCTGAGAACACTGTGACTCTCACCTGCATCCATCTATAAGTTATTCTGAATCAATATTGCTCTTCTTCACTGAAACAAAATGACTGCCAGGTGGTGGTGGTGCAAGCCTTTAAGCCCAGCACTTGGAGGCAGAAGTAGGCAGATCTCTGTGAGTTCGAGGCCAGCCTGGTCTACAAGTCTACAAGAGCTAGTTCCAGGACAGGCTTCAAAGTTACAGAGAAACCCTGTCTTGAAAAGCAAACAAAACAAAACAAAAAACCCCAAATGACCTTGAAAGACCTCTGGATGGGGAGAGTCTCACTCAAGTCCCGGGATAACACGACCCCCCAGGAACTCATAAGAGACCATCCTTGCTGCAATCACACGAGGTTTATTGACAAGTACCAAAGCTCTGGGGCCGAGACTCATAGCCCAAGCAGGGGAGGAGTTCGACCCTGAGTAGCTGGGAGAAGGAGGTTTTAAGGGAAGAAACCACAACCCAGTAATCCAAAGGGGGTGGGGAGGGCTTCATTGGAAAATTCCAAAATACCAGTGATCATTGAAAATTCCGAAAATACCAGTGATCCTCACAAGGGGGTAACTCCCTGTTTATTCTCAAGATTATAATCTAACTTTATCTTCAGCTAGTTCCTGAAACAGGGTCACTGACCCGGCTCACCTAGATTTTTTTTGGCTCTCCTCTTCCTGCTAGAGGGGTCTGGATTTATCTGGGTCTTTCAACCTTACTTTATAACTCCCATCCTCCCATCTACCTCTAATTCTACTCAAGTATTCTGCAATAAAGGCCAAATTGAGGGACAATTTAGTCCTAGAGATTGGTGGGAGAAGGGAAAGAAGCCACAAAAAGGAAATTATGGTGCAATTTTAAGAGAACTATTTATAACTATGGGTACTAATTTTTTTCAAATTGGCATGGTATTTAAAATGAGTCTAAAATAGATCAAGGCTACTGGGTTTATAGTGGGAGATTATTTGTTCAGCTATTACAAAGTGCAGAGAGGTAGGTTAAACTAGACACAAGTCTGGGTTCAAATCCCAAACCTACTATATGTTCTGGAAAGGTTGCCTACACATTTTCTAATGATTTTCTCAACTATAAGACAGAAATAACAGCACTGCCTGTCTCTGCTAAGAAATGCTGACACCCTGAACACGATTTGAATTCTGCCTAGCAGAGAGCAGGCACTAATCCCTAGCCACTGAGATTCTTCTGTCCCTTTGAAGTGATAGCTGCAGGTAGGTTGCTTCTGGAGCTTTCTCCCTTACACAGCTTTCCTTCCTCCCCTCTCTGTCCGAATCCCTTATAGCCACTGTTTTCCCCACAACTATTAGGCTTTTGTGTTTGTATTTTAATTTTTTTGAGACTTTCAAATGTCAGTACACTGGATTCACTCATTTTTTACCACCCCCCTCCGATCCTACAACTCCTCCTGTGACCCTATTACTTCCCCCTCTCAAATTCATAACCCCTTCTTTATAATTATTGTTGTTATACACACACACACCATCACCAACAACAACAACAACCACCTGCTGAGTATAAATAGTGCTGTGTGTATGGACTGTTTAGGTCCATTTTGGCTCGTTTGAGTGACCATTTTGGCATTAGGAAACCTAGTGAAAACTGATTCCTCCCCTCCCTTAGCAGCCACTGACCTTCTTGTTAAATCTCTTGCCTCTATTTTGGTATGTAGACTGTTGTGTAGGTCTTGGGCGAACAACTCTTGAGTTCATGTGCGCATCATCCCTGTCAGGTCTAGAAGACACGATCTTGCAGCATTACTTCTCAGCCTCTGACTCTTACAATCTTCCCTCTGTCTAGATATTCCCTGAGCCTCTCCAGCCATTCTTCATTCCCTAACACAGTGACTTCACCAAGGTATTCGCCAGCTGCCGGACGAACGCATGGACCTAGTGCTTATTTATCTTTAGTCCTCCCGAGCCAGCTTTGACTCTATTGTGTCCTGTAATAGAAGGCAGGCCCTTGTCCTTGGTCTAATAAATAACGTATCCCTACTATTAATACAAGGGGATGGATTTCCCTTCAGTTTCCTTTCAATTCATGAGATTTCCTTTGATGCATAGGAATTATTAGGTACCAGAATGCATGAGCTTTATAGTAGTGTCTCTCACCTCCTTGCAAAAATGTTTGCCACACTACAGGTTGACTGGTTTAATGAGTAACTAAATAGGTGACTCATGCCAGTTCCTGTAAAGACGCTGGATATTCTCCTCCCACTACTCAGGTTCCAGGAATTAAGCAGTCCACAAGGTAGCTGACCCTGGGAAGCATGACAAAAATCTGTAGCACCAAAGAATTTTACCTGCTTTTAATTAGTGGAAGAATGAATCCTGCAGCTTGAATTTATTGTCGTCTTTTGCGTGTGAATGAAGAAACTAAACCCTAGGAAGGGTTCAGTTAGTCCAGATCTCCTACTATATTAAAGAACAATGGGAATACAGTTTAGGTCCTGGTTTGTAGGCTATGCTCATTCAAGTGCAAAAAGATTATGTATCTAAAGCTTACACATCCTGTTGAAAGCAGAGCAGTAACTAGCAGGTAGAGACAATATGACAAATAAGAATGCGCTGTTTTTCTTATTCTTTATTTTTAATGAAAGCTTTGTTTGGTGATAATAACCTCCCCTATGAATACTTTAACTACCAACATTGTTAAAGTCATATGTAGCATTTATAAATAAATATCGTGGTAGCTGCAGTAGCCTGCATTTTAGAATCCAAGAACCTGCTGTTTTTTCTGTCCCAAATCTTTTTCCTTTGGGAGAAGGGCAGTTGGCTTTACCATCTACTAGGTTTCATTATGGACATTTCATAGACAATGTCCAGCCTACCCCAGGCAAAATGGCCTTGTGCACACTGCTGAAAATCTGTATCCAGAGTAGAGTAGGGCTGACAAAGAAAATAACCAAAGCAAATCCATTCCAGGGAGGCTTGCTGAAGACACTGTCAACAGATTCCTCCTGCCTTCCTCCCTAAAATGGCATAAGATCTGTCCTTCCTGGGTTCACTCTTCTTAAGTTTTCTCTTTGATACCGTGAGCTCATCTATATCCTCCCAAATGATTTCTGTTTTAGTGAGAGTTTTTTCGTGGCTTGGAATCAAGCCTGCAAGTTTCATTTCAGTTCGTTTCTGTGGGTTTAAGCCCTAGTTAGGTTCTGCAAGGAACAGTACAAGAAACAAAGGTGAAAACCTGTTGTTTGTGTGGACGTTGTGTACTAAGTCTACAACTGTACAGGCAAAATAGGCTTTGTATTATAATGTATATCAAAAATAGGCTTTGTATTATAATGTATATCAAAAACAAAACGAGGACAACCTTAAGCTTCGTCTTATTATGGAAATCTATTTGTCTTAAGATGGTTTGGGATTTAAATTATTCAAGTGAGTCTTTTTTGTATGTTTACAGATGATATAGCTGTTTTGAGAAAACAAATCCAATATTACCAGGGCTGTATTTGTAAACTTAGTTGGTTTGTGAATTGATCTCATATATATTTTCCTTAAAATTTAACACGGAATTAACTTGTTTATTTATGTAGGTAATAGTAAACCAAATAAAGAAGACCTAATTAATAAGAGAGAGCAGTATGCAATTATATTTTAATTTATTCACATTAAGCCATAGATATATTCTGTTTCATGAATAGATAGACAGATCCCATGTAAATCAAATGATAATGATTTTACTTAAAATTGTAGCTGTTCTTTAATTTTAAACTGCCCTTACCAGGTTAAATGAGAAAACTCATGAACGGTGGTCATTTAAAAAAAAATGTATGAAACAGCTTTAAGAATTAACCCACCATAATAATACTTTTGTTTATATTCTTTTTGAAAACATAGTCCTTTTTGAAAGAATCTAAAACAAAGGTTCTCATTAGGTATTCAGGAGGCCCCACCCCCCAATATTCTTACTCTTTCCTTTTTTCTATAAATTTTAAGGAGCACAAGCTACTCAATTCTTTCTTAGGCAAATGTATATTCTGCAGGCGGGATGTCAGTTACATCAAACAGTAGAGATAATTCTGTTGTAAAATTTAGAATGGTAGCAAAAGATTACCTTTAAAAAAGGCTACTTTGAAAGCCTTTACAGTGCCTTTAATAAACATATGACTTTAAACAACGTTCAGATACTTAATTTGTCTGCTTTCTTCTTTGTTGGGATTCTTTTGAATGAAAATGTATCCCAGCATGGAGAGAGGAAGCAGGCAGGAAGTCCCACCCCTTGCTGAGGAGCTCTTTGCAAGGAGTCAGTTTTCTTTTCAGGGTGTGACCTCTGGTAAGTCACATGCTCCAGGGACTGGCTTCACACCCAAGAGCATTTGGGCAACAACACAAATTGAACTCAATGGACTTTAAACATAAAAAAGAAGACACAAATTCTGGGTAAAGAGATGGAGTGGACGGGGGGGTGGGGTGGGATGGGGTGAGTATGATCAAAACGCTTTGTGCAGCTGGGCAGTGGTGGCGCATGCCTTTAATATCAGCAGTCTGGAGACAGAAGCAGGCGGATCTCTGTGAGTTTGAGGCTAGCCTGGTCTACAAGAGCTAGTTCCAGAACAGGCTCCAAAGCTACAGTGAAACCCTGTCTTGATAAACAAACAAAGAAAAGAAAGAAGGAAAGTAAGAAAGAAAGAAATCCTCGAAGAACCAATAAAAATGTTCTTTTTAATTGTATACAAAGGCAGCATTAATTGTTACTTTGTCCTCACCACATTACCTTAACATTGATAGGGTGCGACTTCTCTGAGGATCTTTTCCTTTGCTGTTCACACCCTGACACTCAGACACATCTTCTCCAAGGCTGGCATTGAGGTTTTACATCTATAGTTATTTTATAAATCAGGCAGGGTGGCGCAGGCCTTTAATCCCAGCACTCTGGAGGCAGAGATAAGCTGATCTCTGTGAGTTTGAGGTCAGCCTGTTCTACAGAGCGAGTTCCAGTGCAGGCTCCAAAGCTACACAGAGAAACCCTGTCTTGAGCTCCCCCCAAAAAAGGAACAAAAAACAGAACAAAAACAAAAAACAAAACAACTGAATTTGCTTTCTGACAGGCAGTAGTGATGCGAGCCTTTAATCCCAGCACTCAGGAGGCAGAGGCAGGCAGATCTCTGTGAATTTCAGGCCAGCCTGCTCTACAAGAGCAAGGTCCAGGACAGGCCCCAAAGCTACAGAGAAACCCTGTCTTGAAAAAACAACAACAACAAAAAAGTTGGCAAAACCTTTAAGAGGAAACTTGATTTCCTTCCATTCTAGGCTTCTTGATTTGTAAAAGTTATATACATACATATATGTGTATATATATATGTGTGTGTGTTCTGTATGTATATATGCATGTGTTTATTATATGTATGTGTGTGCATGTATGTTCTAGGTGTATGCCTATATATGTGTGCATTGTGTTCTATGTATATGTATATATATGCATGTGTAGTCTATGTGTATGTATATATATGTGTGTGTGTATATATATTTTCTATGTGTATTGTTATGCCCAGATTGTGGAGTCCCCCAAAGCCACCATGGAGTCTGCACTCACATGCAAAAGCAAAGAACCTTTATTCGAGCTTGAGCTTGGACCCTCTGTCCATCTGACATATCGGTGAAGTCAGAGAGCCATGAGTCCAGCTGGGGTGGGGTTTTTAATCATAGCAGAGATTGGGGTGAGAGGATTTCTAAGGTTCAGGACCCCTGATTGACTGACATTTGTCTAGGGGTGTCCTGGTGAAAGGAACCGGGTGTGTGCTGGGCTAAGGGACCTCAGGTGAACCTATCTATAATGGTTGGAATGTCAGGTATTTTCCCTTGGATGGTCTGTTCCTGTGTGGTGCCTCGGTGGTCTCTACTGAGCCTGTCATGGCTGGGCCCTGTATGCATGCGTTTGTGTGTGTGCACATGCACACATGTGTGACCACATGTATATTCTATGTATAATGTGTGTTCTATGTGTATGCATACACATTCATGCATGTGTGTTCTGTGTGTATGTATACATGTGTACATGTGTGTTCTTTTAGTCACTGTCTAGTGTTCCTCTTCTGTGTCTGATTTCAGCTGAGAGGAAACTTCAAAAAATAAACAAAAATAATTTTCTATTGTGTTAAGATATCTTTAAATGTAAAGAACACATTGACACTTAGAAAAATACCTAACAAACTAGTCATTTATAGTCATCGTATGTGGAGACAGAAATTGGGAGAAAGAGACCATGGCAAAGAGGGGAGACAAAGAAAGGGGATTTTTACATTTTTAGTTCAATGCACTCATATTGTTGAGTTCTATAACGAGTTTATGATTAGTTTTATAATCATAAATTGCTGGGGTTCAAACCTGTGAAGGTGAACATGCTAGTCAGCTACTCTATCTCTGGCCTATTTCTATGCTATTTTTATTTTTTGTTTGTTTGTGTCTTGCACAATGCTAGGGATCAAACCCAGAGTCTTGTGCCTTCTAGGCAAGAACTTGGCCACTGAGAATCACTCCTAGCAGAAAAATCTTGTATTTCTTGGTTGTCTAAATGTTTTTGTTTGTACTGAAGCTTAAATCTTTGAAACTCAAAAGCAAAAGAATTTGTTCTTCACGGTCTGCTGTCTCAATCACAATTTGTCTCAATGCAATGGCCAAATATAAGGGTTCGGCATTATGCATATCAGGGAAGTGGCCAGTGGAATGCTCTCTCAACAGTCAGTCTTCAGTTCATGACCAGAGGGCAGCATCTGTTCTCCACGACTTCTAAGAGGTTGCTGAGCTGCACTGCTCACATTCCTGCCCTCTGACTAAGAGTTCTATTCCTCCAGAACCTAGGAATTCCCTTTACTGGAAGGCAGCTGCCCTTCTGGGCCTCTCCCATTAGGCTAAGGTTTCTAACAGTTCTTCCCTTTGTGACTCTTTTTACCTGAGAAATTTCTAGGTGACCCTGGGCATACTAATATAGAAAAGAGAGGTACTAATCAAACCTTTACTGATAATAAATTTAAAAAATATTTTAAATTCAGGATGCATACAGTTTTACCATCTACTAAAGATTAAAGCAAATTTGCATACTAATGAGACAGATGTGCCTTTTATCTTCACATAAAGAAATAAGTTTCAGCTGAATGTTTGATGGTTCAGGACGTTGAACATCTTCAACATTTTCTAGGGTTAAAGGATATTTTGATATTATAAACATCAGTGCTGAGAACATTACACCACAGGAATACCTGCAAAATGGCACAAGTCTTTCGGGTTTATTTTAGAAATTTCCAAATTTTTGGAAATTCATTACTAATCTCATGCCAAATGCACTTAATCATTTATAAAGTGAAATGAATCAGCAACTCACATAAAAATTTTCAAGTCAGACCTTCTAACACAATGTAACTCAAAAATATACTATTTGATGGATGCTAGGCAAATATTAAAAGCCTATTTCAACAGTTAACCCACTATTTCTATAAGAGCATAAAACTTCTAAGAAGCATAGTGAAGGTGTTTCAATCCACAACAAATAAATATCTCACATCTGCATCGGTGTGCTTCAGGCAGCATCCATTGAGCCTGAGCATCACAACACACACATCCAGGTGTTCAGACCTGCGGTGATCCAGCAGCATGAAACACTGGCATTGGCACTCTCAGGAACCCCCAGAGCCCTGTGTGCTTGACTTTGAATTGAATTTTTATTCTTACGTATCCAGAAATCTTTCACTATTGTCAATTTTTGGAGATCACCACATTTAGTGACATGATTTATTGTGATACTTTCTGCAGAACTACTAGAGGTTTTGTCTTCACCATCTTTTCCTTTCGCCAACATCCCCGCTGACTTGCCTAGTTTTACAATTAATGGAAATAATCGATATTTATATATAATAATAGTGATATGGCATCACAACCCACATTTTAGGAAGCTGGATTTTAGTCATCTCACATCTAGAGGAAAGGCTGACTCCTTGCTCTAATACAAACCCAGGTGCTGGATGAAGTCTTGTGACTCCATCCCAGCCAATCTTCTTGATTCTAGAGTAATCTCCAGTGGATTTTTTTGTACATAAACTTTTGTCAAGTGTTATTCCCCAAAGGCATTTCCTATAATAGTTACCCTTAGACTCTGTCTATAATTTTATACACACACACACACACACACACACACACACACACACAGAGTATCTTCCAGATCCAGGGACCCAGAAGTCTTAAAACAGTGGGAGAATTTTAGGTTGTTTAGAGGCTTTCTTTAAGAAGTCACATGTGAAAAAATTGTCGATTATTTCCGTTAATTTTAGAGCTAGGCAAGTCATCGGGGATGTTGGTGGAAGGAAAAGACAGTGAAGGCATAAACCTCATGTACTCCTGCAGAAAGAATCACAAATAAGAAAGGTGTTTGTACTGCTTAATTTTGTCAACTTGACACAAATTAGGGTTGCATGGGAAGGGGCAACAGCAAGTGAAGAGCTGTCTCCATCAGACTGGCCTGTAGGCTTGACTGTGGGGCCTTTCCTTGATTAATGGGGGTCCTTTGTTGACTAAGAAAGCAGGCTGAGCAATTCATGAGCAGCAAGCCAGTAAACAGCGTCCCTCCATGGTCTTGGCTTCAGCTTCCACCTTGAGTATTCCACTCTGACTTCCTATGGTGACGGATGGAGACATGAATACATACATGAGCCAGATAAACCATCTCTTCCTTGAATTCGGTGATGGTCAAGTGCTTCATTACAGCAGCAGAAAAGCACACCCGGACATGGTAGAAATCATATTTAGATAATGCTTAAGCAGAAGTTATCAAATTTGCAGAATTTGCTAAGACAGCACCATGAGGAACAGAACTGATGTCTTCTGTGACTGTGAAATCCACGATTCTAAGATGTTCAGTACCAATTGCTTTTCAGTGCAAAGTTGAAAGATAAAATCAAGCAGGCAAAGAGGCAAAGGTGAGGACATCACTCATTGCCCTTCTCAGTGCAGAAGGATCAGAATGATGCTTTGATTAAGGGTTCAAGGATCCTAGAAGTCAGTAGTCACAGAGTGGCCGGTGCAGGATGATCCCCTGGGAGCTCTTCTGGTTTCACTTAGAACACAAAATTGTATTTCTAGCATCCATTTCATCTTTGTTCTGAAGTTCAACAATCATGGCCAGATATCTTAAGGCCTCATACACTACATCGTGCTTCCCTGTTCCTTGTGCTGACCCTGACTCTTTCACCTATCTTTTATTTAACTTTGCTCTTGGGATAGATCCCATTTAGTTAGGACAGTGTCTAAAGTAAATCGATTGATTTGCTTTTGTCTGCCCTCAAACTTGTACTGCACTTAACCTGTGTTCGTGGTTGTGCAGAAGGCTTCCTCTCCTTTCTGAGTAACTACGACGCAGAGGTGGACAGTGTCTGGCTAATGCAGACTAATAACCCTCTTGAGCATTGCTTCGTTATGTGTGAATTATGCTCCCAAGAAAACATCTGTCATTTCTTTCCTCGGCTGTGCACTACTGAGTTAGAAACCAGAGCTAAGGTGCCTCCCCTTGACGTGTTATTTATATATTTTGCCTTCTTATGAGCATAATAGAATGGTTTTACTCAGAGTATAGATAGTAAGACAAAGTGATAGCAGCTCCTCTTTATAAGTATTTCGTGTGCTTAGGCCATGCAAAGGTTTTATGTGTGTCTATCCCTTCCAGGCCTCATACCCTACACGGGGAGTATTAAAGGTGCTCTGTAGCTACAAACCCCAGGCTCAGAGAGATTTAAAGAATGTGTTTAAATCTCATGGCTGGATGTTCCAATCATGCTTAGCACTTGGTCAAAACTCCTGGCATTTGTACTTCAGATCTTATCTGACTTCAAACACTGACTCTCTGCCCTCTACTTTCCCTGATTCTGTAACCCAGTTCCATTGTGTTTCCTTGCAGACAGTAATTTTCCTTCCCATTCACAACCCTGTTCATTCTTACAGCTTCCTCTCAAGACTCCGGACTGAATTTCACTCCTCAGAGGAGGAGCTGCCAAAACCCACAGGAAGGACCCGGCACCTCAGCCTTCCTCTCTGGCCTTTCTTCCATTCAGTTTCTTTCTCAGCATGTGTTCAATCTCTCAGGGTTTCCCCAGGCAGGCCCAGGGCTAAATATAGTCCTCCATATGTGGTAGCACCTAGTGGGGTTTGCTGGGCCATGAAAACCTGAGCAAGAACAGTGAATGGGTCAGACAGACTGAGATGCTAGGAAAGCAAGTGTGTGGCCACCCTATACCCCTCTGCTGCACGGATGCTGGGCTTGCCCAGGATTAATTCTCAGAACTCTTAAATACATCAACTCCAAAGGATCGGGTACACTTCCTACTCAGACAAAATATACTGTTCCCAGGGCCTCAAACAGCATAATGGTTGAGGAAGAAATGTAATTCTTTTACAGAGGAAGAGAAACTAAAAGTTACTGAACTGCTCAATAATTAATGTCACATTTATCTATTTATGTGATAATCTACTTCATGATGAATGTCTACTATAGTGGTTTACTTTATAATTATTTGTCATTAAAATGTTTGGAAATATGCAGGAGGTGGTGGCGCACACCTTTAATCCCAGCACTTGGGAGGCAGAGGCAGGCGGATCTCTGTGAGTTTGAGGCTAGCCTGGTCTACAGAGTGAGTTCCAGGACTGGCTCCACAGCTACTGAGAAACCATGTCTTAAAAAAAAAGTTTGGAAATATAATTAAGCTCATTGTAACTTACTGAAGAAAAAATTTCTCTTACACATATTTTGGGAACCACGACAAAAAAAAAAGAGTACATAAATATATAAATCCATACTCCATCCAGATTACTATTATTATGTAATAACTTTTTCCCCACAATAAAAAGAGCTAGACCATCTTCCTAATTGTGGTGATAATACCTGTAATTCCTAAAAATAGCTCAAAGTAAAGTGCTTGTTAAGCATGTTAAGCATGCATGTGAAGCCCTAGATTGAATCTCCAGTACCACATAAACCCAGCATGGTAGCAGAGCCCATAATCCTAACACTCCTTCCCCTATCCCCAAAGGTAGAGGCAGGAGAGTCAGCCTGCAGTTCAAGACTGTACTCTGTGCGTTTTAGACCCGCCTTGCATATGTGAGACTCGTCTGCGGAAGGACAAAAGTAAGACTCATACAAATCCCTCCACACTGAGAAAATCAAATTGTGACAATTCTTTTGTGCAGACATTCTTCTGCTTAAGCCAATCAACTCACTCCTTCCTAGCCACAGGGTTCACAGTGTGGCCAGCCAAGGCCATTGAGAGTGTGAAAAAAACTTGTAGTACCTTACCTCAGTCTATCCCCAATATGATATATATTATTATATATATAATATTATAAATTATTAATTTATAAAAGCTTATATATGGTCATCTAAATTTTACCTTTTTGAAGTTTTACTATCCCACAACCATTCAGTCCCAAAGAAACACACAGAGATTTATATTAATTATAAACTGTTAGGCCTATGGCAGGGCAGAATATAGCAAGACAGGAAATTCAAGCAGAGACAGAAGAGAAAAGGAGGAGTCAGGTAGACCCATGCAGCTTCCAAAGGAGAAAGACGCCAGAACCTTACCGGTAAGCCACAGCCTCATGGTGATGCATAGATTAATAGAAATGGTTTAATTTAAGATGCAAGAGCTAATTAGGAATATGCCTGAACCATTGGCCAAACAGTGTTGTAATTAATATAGTTTCTGTGTGATTATTTGGGGCTGGGTGGCTGGGGAATGAACATGCAGTTTCCATTTACATATGTTTTAGTTTTAAAAACCAATACAGTATTTTGTAAAGGATTGGAAGTAATAATTCAATTAGTTTTTCAAATAAATAGTTAATTGTGCTACTTACTAAGGTGTGGATAAAGTGCTTATTCCTGAGCTGCTCTCTATGCCACATGAAATACAACTGCCAGTCTATAGCAAGTTCCTATGCTTCCTGCACTCTTGTCCTGCCTCCTAATCAATCAGTCTATCCCTGAAGTAATACCCAACCATTAGTTATGTTGACTTTGTACCATATTTTAACATTCTGACAGGGACTCTCATTATTTTTCATGTTCATATATTTCTTAGCTTCTTGTAGACATTGGCTGTTCCATGCAAAGTGTAGGATAATCCACTTTTCTACCATAGAGATTTTAGTTAAAAGTTATTAAAATATATAACAATTTGGGCAGACTGATGTACTTGTCATAATAACCCTTTGCATGTAGGAAACAGGATTTTTTTCTATATGTTTAGCCCTGTGCATCCCTTCAATAAGCTCTTAAGACTCTCTTCCCTTGGGTCCTGTACTTTTCCTATTAAATTTATTCATTTATTATTTTACTTTATAATATTGCTTGTACTTTATTTTGTATTATTTATAAATGGGTTGCATTTCTACTCATATCTGGTTATCTCTAGTACGGAGCCCAATGTTCCATTTTAGATAAGCATCCCATACATTTAAATAAACATCACATCCCATACTCGGGCATATTATCAAATGTCCAAAGAAAAGCTTTTAAATGGAGTCTGCAGCCGTGTTTGTTCTTGGTTTTGCGTAAGTGATTTTTATCGTGTTTAGGTGATTTCTTTCTATTCACATTATTTATAGAGTTATAATAAGAATTTCTATTTAATTCAACAGAAGGCCTTTTAGCATCCACTGTGATGGTTTAAGTAACAAAAGTATGTTATTGGAAGGCCTGCAACAGGAACTGCATTTAGACCTTGGTGATGAAGGTCATTACTGATATTCTGTTGGATTTTGTTTTCTAATTGTTTATTAAGAGTTTTACATTCTATATTAATATGTGAAATCGAACTATTGCTTTCTTTCCGCATTGACACTTGAGTGTCAACATTTTGATGACTATGTAACATATTAGTAAGTCAGCCATCATTTGTATGACTTCAGATAGTCTCATTTATTTATTTTTCAATAATTTTGCATGTAGTAGAGGCATTTATATTATTTATACAATAGAAGATATAGTCAGATTTTTATTGCAACTTACAATACATATACTCTAGATATATTATAGCCAGTATAGAAACAAATATGGATATGTGAGAAGAGGAAACAAAAATTAAAAGCAAATTAATTTCCCATCTTCTACCTAGAAATGCTGGCTCAAGGTGCATATACTTCCACCTATTCTGCTTAGAAAACGTCCTTCTCTTGTCTCCCATCTGTCATTACTGGTTTTTTGTTTTCAAAGGCATCTTGGTGAAAGTGCCTGTGAGATTCCTCACTCACCTACATCAGCAAATTTGTCTTCTTTATCTCCTCCTGCACTGACATGGCTCTTTCTTGATGATGCATTCTCTAAAACACTTAGAAAGGGAGTCTGTTCAATTTCTCATGCCCTCAGTCTTAGCTACAAGTTGTGGGAGTGGCTACCTAGTTTTGGAGGCTCATGCCGTGGTTATAAAACCTTTTCCCCAGCCTACTGGGCATCACTGCACTGACTAAGGAGGCCACACTGGCTCACAGTCTTCTCTTTGCCTGACTCCAGCATCTTGAGAATATGCAGTACCAACACACTGCCCACCCCAAGTCCTCGCTTTACAGAGGCTTTCTGAATGTGTGGCACCTCAAGAACCATGTCAGCATCCACCCCCTTGAGAATACGCTGAGTACTAGTCTAAGAACTTAAAGAGTTTGAATTCATTTGGACATCTATTACCAAACCCTTTGATGTCGGTTACATTTTGCTATGACAAGCCTGAGGTACTGGGGCGGGGCAGGGGGACAAATCACGAGGCTAATGTATCACAATGGGCAAGGAGCAGAACGGCTAATGAAATGAAGACAGCATGTCCTCAAGTGCTCCATTACATTACAGCCTATATACAAATAGCCTCCTGCGTTTGCCCATTCCTACACCCGTGAACGTGCCCTATCATCTCATCAAAACATCCAGCATCTTACAGAGTATTTGGCTTACCAGTTTCCCCTGCTGGTTCCACATCCCTCTGTTTGGAATACCAGTCATCTCAACTAAGCTTTTCCAAACTTGCTTAATAATCTAGAGACTACATCTTCACACAGTAACTTTCCAACCCCAACTATGTACACAGCGATTTTTCCATGCCCCTTTTAGGATAGTCACTGTTACAGAAAATGACAAAACCATGGGGACCTACTACTGCATATACATGAGTTAGAGGCCCAGTGGGCCAGTACCAATGCCCTGACCCCAGGCTTCTATCTAACGGACTTGTTTCCTTTCTTTTTAGTAATAGGTTCCTCAACAACTACTTTATACTTTTACTTCCTTCAATTTTCTTTTACCTTTTCATCAGAAGACTTATTTTCTGAAAACACAGCAATATAGTAGCTGTCATAAATTACTTCAATTGCCTCCTTTTCTTCCTCTAAATTTTTCTGTATTTTTGTCCCTCCCTAACCTTTTCTACATGGTTCAAAGGAAAAGTGATCCTTTTTCTCCAAGAATTTTTTAAACTAATGATCTTGATTTTAACTTTTAGCTCTTTTGAATTATGGCCCATAAGATATCGAATTTGGGGTTTGTTTTTTTTTTTTGGTTTTTCGAGACAGGGTTTCTCTGCAGCTTGGGAGCCTGTACTGGAACTAGCTCTTGTAGACCAGGCTGGTCTCAAACTCACAGAGATCCGCCTGCCTCTGCCTCCCGAGTGCTGGGATTAAAGGCGTGTGCCACCACCGCCCGGTAAGATATCTAATTTTAAGTCTGTATTTTGTTAAAAATCAAGAATACTATGCTGCTATAACATGGACACAAATACACAATGGATTAATATAAAATACTTTGTGCTTGTAAGGAGCATCACTGCATGTATGTGCAGGCACAGAGGCCTGAGGACAGCCTTAGGGCTATTCATCAGGAACCATCCACTTTATTTTTGTGACCTGAGGCTAACCAATTGGGCAGATTGGCCAGCAAGTTCAAGGGGTCTACCTATTTCTGCTTCTCCAGGCCTGGCTTCTTACACTTGCTAAGGCTTGAACTCAGGTCCTCATGCTTGTGTGGCAATCACTTTACTGACTAAACCCGCTATCTCTCAAGCAAAGTCAAGCTATTACTCCGTGCACACACAGACATCAATGTCCTCATGGACACGGCTAGCTCTGCAGCTTGGCTGTATCAGCTTATGTCCTCAAATGTTGTGATAAATTGCCTCACAAAAGTAAATTAAGGCAGCAAGGGCTTATTTTGTTTTTCAGTCTGATGATGTTACGGTGTGGAAGGTCTGGCCGCTGGAGCATGGGGCGTCTTCAGGCAGGAGGCAAATGAATGAGTGATGTCCTCAGCTGGAGCTCTCCTCTCCCCCTTTATTCAGTCTGAGACCCCATCTATGAGATGCCACCATTCACATTCGGGGTGATGCTTTCTTCCTCTGTAAAACTGAAAACATCCTGACTGATATGCTCAGAGATGTCTTCGGGATGACTCTCAACCCATTGACTTTTACAGCCAAGATTTACTGCCCAAGGAACGTCTTTGTTGTGGTGACTCATGGACTCAGCCAGTTGTGATCCTGCGGGTGCCTCATCAGCATGACCCCACCCAACCACAGGGAAATTGTGGAAGAGCGCTTCTCTGCCTCAGGCCAGAAGTAACACACGAACATCTGTTCAGAATTTATTAGTTCAAACTACTCATGTGACCCAGCCTAACAGCAAAGTATCTAGAAGTGGACTTTTCCTTGTCCATGGAAAGGAACAATGTGTGGCAGACTTAAGGGTTATGTAGACCTGTCTCTTTTACCTTCTCAATCCTTTCTTTTCTTCTCAGTAGCTTTGCATAACTTTTACAGACAGACAGAAGGCTCTCAGTCCTCAAATTGTTAAAAGCTTTTTAAATATACATCACAGTGTACTATAATTATTTAATAATCACTTGATTTTTTTCATCAGAACTATGCAGTCTTTGAAAGAACGATTTTATCATTCTTTATATTTTTGCACTTCCCACAATAGAGCCTGGTACACAGAAGGCTTCCAGTGAATGTGCATTGAATAAATGGCCGAACAAAACCAATAAAAGCCATATATAAATATTTACATTTAAACTTTAATCGGCAGCAAAAGTAGCATGAGTGAAGAATTACAAGTACCATTATAATATACTACTTACGAAACATTAAAGAAATAGTGCATGGCACAAAATGCATTCCAAACAAACTATCCAATTCAGCCAGTTAAAATATGACTCAGTTTTTATGAGACACTGTCTTAACAGCCAGGGGGCTGTGGTGTGTCACCTGTGACAGGTAAGAATGGTCACCGCCTCAGCAATGGAAAAATCCTTTTGTTTTTTTGTGCCTAGGGTTTATAAATGAGCATGTTTCCTCTATATTATAATATTAACAATGAAAAAGAGTTGACGTTAATAACATTAGCAAAACTAACTAACTAAATGTTTAAGAAAAAAAGATTATTCTAAGTATCCTAGGAATTTTATAATTATTAGTCAAGTTTCTTTAAACTTAAATTTTAAATAGATGATAAAGCTTAGTCCATGAACAAAGCAAAATATTAATTCATAATCTCAGCCATGGCTTGTGAGTTTTCTATAAAGTTTCTCTGTCTGATTGTGGCATTCTGTCATTTGTGCCATGATCCTGCACAAACTGTATTATATTCCGTGTCTTTTTCTTTAGCCTGAAAAAATTAGCCACACTAACGAGGGGAACTTGCCAAAGACAGCAGTTTCGTTCACTCACACCGCACAGAACTTTAACAGTGAGCGCTGATCCGGCTTTTGTTAGAAAATGCTCATTAAAAACTAGGATCATTAAAAATAGAATAGATCTCATGGGAGGACTGGGGGCAGGTGGGGATGGGGACAGGAGAGATCAGAGGTGGGATGGAGGGAGAGAGTACTGGAATGGGGGACACTACAGGGGGTGATGTGGAAACCTACTGCAATGGAAATGCCATGAAATCTATGAGGTAGATCCTAGAGAAGACTCTTAGTAATGGGGCATACAGAGCCTGAACCAGCCATCTTCTGTAACCAGGCAAGGCCTCCAGTGGAGGAATTAGGACACCAATCTAGACACAAAACCTTGGACCTACAATCTGTCCAGCCTACAAGATGTGCTAGGGTAAAGATGGCACAGACTTATGTGAGTGGTCAGCCAACGACTGGTCCAACTTGAGGCGCATGCCAGGAGAGGGAGTCCACCCTGACACTGCCTGGGAGGCCGAGAACCAGAGGCTGGAAACCAGAGGCTGGATAGCCAAGAGACCAAGGATAGACCCAAATACAACTGTCAAAGAAAAAAAAGGAAATGAAATGATTCCCAATTATGTTCTGCTATACTCTTAGACTGGAACCCAACTCAACTGTCCTCATAGCCAGAAGCAGAGGCAGAGCAGAGAGGCAGAGCAGGGTACCCTGCAGAAGAGGAGGAGGAAGGACTTTAGGAGCCAGATGGCTGGAGGACACCACAAGAACACAGCACACAGAATCAACTAAGTAGGGGTTCACAGAGACTGAAGCAACAATCAAGGAGTCTGTTTGGGTCTGATCTCGGCCCTCTGCATATGTGTTATGGTTGTGTAGCTTGGTGTTCTTGTGGTACTCATAAGGATGGGAGTGAGAGCCAGGCAGTGGTGCCACATGCCTTTAATCCCAGCACTTAGGAGGCAAAGGAAGGCGGATCTCTGTGAGTTCGAGGCCAGACTGGTCTACAAGAGCTAGTTCCAGTACAGCTAGGGCTATTACACAGAGAAACCCTGTCTCAAAAAACCAAAAACAACAACAAACAAAAAAAAGCATGAGCAAGGGCTATCTCTGACTCTTTTGCCTTCTCTTGGGACCCTTTCCTTCCTGCTGGGTTGCTTCATTCAGCCTTGATATGATGATATTTGCCTAGTCTTATAACATGTTTTTGACATATTTGTTTGATATTGCTGGAAGGCCTGATCTTTTCTGAAGGGAAATGGAGGAAGAATGGATCTGGGAAAGAGAAGAAGTGGGTGGGGGGGACTGGTCAGGATGTAATTTGTGAGAAAATAAATAAATTAGTTATTAATACTAGTCTCTTTTTTTTATAGGAAGCTCACCACCTGTCTTCAAGATGGAGATTACTAGTTAAACAGTAGTGGGACCTTTAATAAGGATACTGGCTAACACTAAGCCAGCAGAAGGCAGCAACCCATGCAGGTCCCAGCTCAGCTATGGCCTGGGATGAGTCGTGTACCAAAAGGAATCTGGAAGAACCAAGTAAACAGGAGCAGAGAGAGTCCAAAGGCTAGAGCAAGGAGTGAAATGCCAGTTGGGGACTACCTAAAAGGCAGGGTCCCTGAGGGGAACATTTAAGGTCAAGTGGAGTCTAGGAAGTGAAAGAAGAGGTCAGGGTGGGGACAAAACGAAAACAGCTTGATGGAAGTGGGTGGGACAAAAAAATCAGAGTGTGTGTGGGGGGTAAATGACATAAAGACCAAGAGTAGTGCTCAGAAGTGCCCAGAATCTCATTCTGCTTCTACTTCTGTTTAGTCCTAATCTCGCTATTTCAGGCCTTGAAAGCAAGGAAAAACAGTGTTTAAGGCTTCAACTATGACAAACATTCTCTTTCTCAAGATAAAAGAGCAATCATCTTCGCATTTTCAAATCTAGAGGTGAAAACACAACTGAGCAGTTGGTTTCTTTTATTTCTTTTAACAAAGAAGTAGTTTTGAAAATTCATAGACGCCTTTTCTCTCTACATGTTATTTCAAATTCTATAGATAGTGCAGGGATATATCTAGTATACATATGTATGGACATATCTACTCCCCTAGAACACTCATCAGTCATTCTGTATGCTTTATTCTACGTAAAGGATTAATTTGTATCTTACTTAAGAACTAGAAATGAACTAGAAATGACTAGAAAAATCTTCATCTTTTTTTGCCGTTTTGTCTTTTTAAGATTATGGAGGTCAGGGAGCTGGCTTAGTGTCTCACAGTGTTTGCCTGAAGACCTGAGTTCAATCCCCAAGACCCATACAGTAGAAGAGAACTAAGTACTGTAAGTTGTTCTGACTTCTACACATGTGCCATGGCTTATAGGTGCATAAACAAAAAAGCATAATAAGAAAATATTTGTGCTGGCAAGATGGCTTAGAGGGTAGCAGCACTGCTACGGACCCTGATGACCTGAGTTCAATCCCCAGGTCCCACATTGTAGAGGGAGACAAAGTTTTCCAGCAAGTCATCTTGTGGTCTCCACTCACTTGGCCCTGACACAAATGACCTCTGACTAATAAATGTGATCTTTAAAACAGATTATGGTAATATGAGATAAAGAACGTATAAGTCTACATAGCTAAAGGTCCTATGTTGCAATTTCTGTCATCTTGTGTGATAGTTAGTGCTAAATGCCAATTTAACAGAATCTAGAGTTACCTGGGAAACAGGCCTGAGAATGCCTATGGGGGATTATCTTGACTGACTTAATTAAGCTGGCAAGACACACCCACTGTGGGTGGCACCATTCCCTGACCAGACCCTGGAGGACATAAGAGGAGAGTGAGAGCTGAGCATATCTTGCTTGTATCGCTCTCTGTTCATGACTGTGGATATGATATGACAGCTGCTTCATAGTCTGTTGTCTTCGTGCCCCTGCCATGACAGACTGCACGCTTAAGTTGAGTTTGTCACGTGCTACAAGCCACAACATTATACAGTAGTTGCTCAGCCATCTTTTCACAAGCGACTTATCAGAACCAAGGGATCTGGTAAAGGCTTCGCGTATTGCTTTGTGAATAAAGTGGCTGTCCTTTGCTGTAGATTTTTCGCCATAGCTAACTCCCTTCCTGTTACGTATTTGGGAATTAATTCTCTAGTTCAGAACAGTTCCCCACTTCCAGGCCCTGTTCCTGTCTCCTAGGTAAGTGCAGAGATCTGCCTTCCTACAATTATCTTTATCAGCAGGCATTTGGTCAATGCTTAGGGTCCAGGCATTCCATCTAAGATAGTCACAGATCTCCAAGGACATAGAATTACTACCTGCCCAAGCTGCTTTTCTGATTTTACCCCACAACCAGAATGGCTGATAACAGCAAAGGCCAGAACTAACAGTTTAAAGGCCAAAGTCCCTTCTTTGTTTCTACCGCCAAGAGCAGTAAGTCTTAACTCCAGACCTAGGCCCACAGAAACTGCAGCATCTGGTGTGTGTGCTAACTGATCAAGAGCCATCAGCTTCTTCCTGACTGTTTACTTAGGTTACTTGGTTACCTGGTAGCCTCTATGCAGACGAGGAGAAAAGAAGCGGCACGTTGATTTTAAATACAATCTGTGCGTTCTTCATAATTTTACTGAAAATAAACCTTTTAACCTTTTATCTACCACCTAAAAATGTAGCAAAGGACACTAACCTTCCCCTCTAGAATTCCCTGATGATTTAATTCCCTTTCTTAACTAACTTTCTCCATTAAGGAGTTCACTGGACATGTACTAGCCACTCCCATGGATCGATATCTCTGTGTGTGTGTGTGTGTGTGTGTGTGTGTGTGTGAGAGAGAGAGAGAGAGAGAGAGACAGAGAAAGAGAGAGAGAGAGAGAGAGAGAGAAACTGTTATCTGATTTTCTATGGAACAAGAATCTGGTCCTGGTCCCACCTAGGGCTGGAGAATTGCTTGCTTTAAGGATGTGTATGACTGGGACATTGGTAATGGGTAGAACCAGGGACAAGGAAGAACAAGTAGAACTAAGAACAAGGAGAACAAATAACAGGCGGAACAATGAGAAATGATGGAATGAAGAGAGAAGAATAAAGAAACATGGACAGACAATTCCTGTTGTGAGTAGAGCTTTTACCCCTCAGATCGTTAACCTCAGATTTCTAGCCCCCTTTTAGCTCTCCGTGGCATCTGTAACTGAACCCTGGAAGGGAGTCTTAAAGGCTAAAACTTTTAAGGCTTCCTATAGTCATGGCACTTTGTCACAGCAATAAAAAAAGAGACCAAACAAGACACGTGATTAAAGAATCTCTTCTCTCTTTCCTCTCTCTTTCCCCTCTCCTCTCTCGCTTTCTCTCTCTCTCTTGATTAAAGAATCTCTCCTCTCTTTCTCTCTCTCTCCTCTTTCTCTTTCTCGACAAGATTTCTCTGTGTAACAGTCCTGGAAGTCCTGGAACTCTGTTAACTAGGCTGGCCTTGAACTCACAGAGATCGGCTTGCCTCTGCCTCCCAAGTGCTGGCACTAAAGGCATGTGCCACCACCACCCAGCACTGAATCTCATAGTGGAAGGAACAAATCAACTCCTGAACGTTGTCCTCTGATTTCCACATGTACACCGTGTTACCTGCGAGCCCAGGCCCTAATAATAATTACAATACAATTACAATGTTTAAAAAAGAGAGCTATGGCCCATCCTGGCAGGGAAGGCACAGAGACAAACAGCAAGGCTGCTCATGTTTCCTCCAAGGTCCAAAAACAGAGAGTGGACAGGAAGTGAGGCTGGCCCTCCCCAGTAATGCACTTCCTCCAGCTAGGTTCCAGGCCCTAAAGGTTTTACATCCTTCCAAACGGCACCATGGTTTTGGTACAGGTACCCCAGGACAGCTCTGAATAAGGTCCAACATAAAATCATGAACTTGAGGATGGAGAGATGACTCAGAGGTTAAGAGCACTGCTTAGGTTCAGTTCCCAGCACCTACATGGCAGCCCATAACCGTCTGTAACTCCAGTGCCAAGGAATCAAAGGCCCTCCTCTGTTCTCTGTGGGCACCAGGCATACATGTAGTGCACATGCATGTATGTTGAAAAGACATTCATACACAAAAGTACAAATAAGAATATTTTTTAAAATTTCAAATCTTACCTTAAATATTATGATATTTTTAGTCATTTCTTTAGTGAGCCTTAGTAGCATCTGGAATGGGAGCTATAGATGGCAGTGTGATTCACCGTGTCAAAGGCTTGGGCAGTCCTGGATAGGCAACACTCACATTCAAGCCATACCCGGCATCTATTTGATAGCAGGCATGTTCTTGAGCTCTGGCTTTAATCTTTAAAATAGGACCCTGATAGGGAGTCTTTAATCAATAAGGCACATCACCAGCAGACTGACTAAAATAAAAACAGAGGTGCAGAGAAGTTGGAAGATGCAGCAAAGGAAAAGCTCGGGAGGCTATCAAATACATGTGGATGAGTAATGGAGTACAAGATTAATAGGCCAAAGACAGTTGTTTTCAGCATAATAACAATGAACCGATAGAATTTAAAATTAAAGACATGGCACCACTTGCTTCAGCACTGCCCTTGAGTGGTCCCAATCCTTTGGAAGCCAGGGTGGCTGTTTCTTACAGCACTGAATGCACTCTTCCCATACAAGCAGGCATACTCCTTGACATTTACTCTAGGAAACTGAAAACCATTTCCACCCAAATCCACACAGATGCTTAAAGAGTTTTATTTGTAATTGCCAGAGTCTGGGAGTGACCAAGATGTCCTTCAATAGGTGAATGGATAAACTCTGGTATATCTTGATATGACTGTCGAAAAAAAAAGCTACTGAGTCATAAAGGAACACAGAGCTTTAGATGCACATTCATAAGGTGAGGAGGGGATATCCAAAAGAGCCTCACAGCTTGGTTGCAACCTATGACATTATGATAAACCAAAGTCTTGACATCGGTGGTTGCCTGGGATTAGTGAGGAAGGGTGGATGGGCAGAGTCAGGTGAAATCGTAGGACACCGAAACTACACCATATAATACAGTGTGTTGTGTTCATACCATGAGAGACTTTTCCAAATCCACAGAATATGCAGCACAGAGACCGACTCCAGATGGGCTGGAATGATAAGGCTGTGCCAGGGCCAGCTCAGCCATGGTGCCACTCTGGCAGAGTGTTGATATTAGGGGAGAAGTCCACATGTGTCAGGACGGGGGCATGCTTGGCCCTTCCTATTAGTGCTGTGACTCTAATAGGAAATCATTGCTGTAAAAACTCTAAAAAGTAAAGCTTTTTTAAGTGTGCCAATGATGCTGATGCTAATGAATGGTGCAACAAGAAGGTTGTGGGCTATTGAGATGGCTCAGCAGGTGAAGACACTTGCCAAAGAAGCTTGGCTACCTTAGTTTAATCCCTGAAGCCCAGGTGAAGGACAGACTCAGCTCCACAAAGTTATCCTTTCATCACATGTGTACTGTGGCACCTACCCCCATACACACACACACACACACACACACACACACACACACACCCCATGACGCACCCCCACCCCCACCCCCAAAATCTTTAAATAAGGTCATTCAAGTTCTCACTCCACAATACGATTCCATGTTGAGAAACTCGTACACATACTCTGGACTTCAGTTTCCTCTACTCTGAAGAAACCCAAAATATCTTTGGATCTAACAAAGATCTTGGTGCATCATTGCACATTGTCCATAGGCAAGAATTTCAAAATGGGAGCGCAGATAACAAACACAACTGACCATCGCCGCTATAGAGCAGAGCATAGGGCTACCAGCTAATTTTCAGATAGCGGCAAGGTCTCTCTGACAGACGCTAGGTAGTACAGCTTGGAGCACGGGGCTTTTGTTTCCTTGTAAGGAAAGTGGGGATGTCAACTTCTGCCTCAAGGCTGTTGTGAGCAGTAGAGTGTTCTGCTGGGGCTCGCACACAGTAATCACTTGAATGTGTTACAAGTGATCAGAGTCTCTGTTATCACCGTGGGAAGGTCTACAGAAGCCCCGAGTGCAATCACCAGACTCAGACGATGTTGCTGAGATGCCTTAACTAGGAGCTACAATGTCTCTTCTGGTGTGTTAGCCTCCCTTTTAATCGGGAATAAAATTACTTAAAAGCTTTTAATTGTACTTATATTTTTGGTTGTGAGCCTAGCCTTTAATGGCTGAGCCATCCCTGCAGGTCTAATTATACGTATTTATTTATTTTGTGACCACACATGCATGCACAGATGAGTGCCAGGGCTTGCATATGAATGAGGTCAGAGGATAACTTGTGTGGCTCCCTCCTTCGGTTATGTGGTTCCTGGGGACCAAACTCAGGCTGTCGGGGTGTTGACAAGTGCCTTTTCCTGCTGATTCATCTTATTGGCCCATTTTTAAAAACAATTTCTTTGTGGTGAAAACACTTAAAAAAATCTTTTAAAGAACTATAAAGACATCACCACTACCTATCCTCTTCCTACTGTGTACTAGAACACCAAAAATTATTTATCCTAATGAAGCCTAACTTAGCAGCTGTTGGCTAGGCCTCCCACCCCCTCCTCTACTCCCCACGCCTCTCTACTCACGTCCATAGATCCAGCTAGCTTCCATATATAAGTGAGAAGATATGATTTTTCTTTTTTTATGCCTGGATTATTTACTTAACATTGTGACTTCAACTGTTCCATCCACATTGTTGCGGATAACAGGATTTTATTCTTGTATGGTTGAACAGTGGTCCACAGTGTACAGCTTCTCTATCTTCATTGTCCACTCATCAGCTGGAGGGCACTGAAATTCTCCATTCCTTAGCTATTCTGAATAGTGCTGCAGCCAGCATGGTGGGGTATACCCTTAATCCCAGCATTCAAGAAGCAGAGGCAGGCAGAGTTCTGTGAGTTCCAGGCCAGCCAAAGCTATAGAGAGAGACCCTGTCTTAAAACTATAAATAAATAAATAATAAACAAATAAATAACTGAATAGTGTTGCAATAAACATGAGAGTCCAGATATACCTTTGACAAAATTCCTTCATTTGTTCTGAGTGTATATCCAGTAGCACAACTGATGGGTTAACTGTAGTTTTAACTGTATTTATTCATCTGTCTGTCTATCTACCTATCTATCTATCCATCAATACATTTTTACTGTATTGGTATTTTGCCTGCATGTATGTTTGTATGAGGGTGTCAGATTCCCTGGAGGTAGAGTTACAGGAAGTTGCAAGCTGCCATGTGGGTGCTAGGAATTGAATCGCTTCTCTGAAAGAACACCCAGTGCTCTTAACCACTGAGCCATCTCTCCAGTCCCTCTAGCTGTAGCTTTTGAGGCACCTCTATACCTTGTTTATAATAGCTGTGTTATCTTACCAACAACAGCGTGCAAGTATTTCCTTTTCTCTACATCCTTACAGGTAACCATTTTCTTTAAGGTTTGTTGTGTTTTACAATAGCCATTCTGAGGAAGGGCGGGACACCAAATTGTGGTTTTGTAAGGTATTTCCCTTCCTGACAAGTGTCTCTTTAGGTCTGTGTGATGGTTTGAATAAGAATTTCCCCATAGGCTCATATATTTGAATGTTTAGCCATTAGGGAGTGGCACTATTTGAAAAGGATTAGAATCTGTGGCCTTGCTGGAGGAAGTGTGTTACTAGGGGTGACCTTTGAGGTTTCAAAAGCCCTTGCCAGGCTCTATCTGCCTGTGGATCAGGATGTAGCTCTCAGCCACCACTCCAGCACCTGCCTGCATGCTGCCATGCTTCTCACCATGATGATAATGGGCTAAACCTCTGAAACTATAAGTGAGCCTCCTATTAAATGTTTTCTTTAATAAGAGCTGTGTTGTTTAATAAGAGCAATAGACATATGACTAGGACAGTCTGCTCACCATTTTGAAATCTGATTTGAGGGGGGCACTATTGAGTTGTTGTTATTGCTCATGTAGTCTGGATATTAGCTCTTCTCAAATGAACAGTTTGCAAATATTTTCACTTATCTAATAGGTTAATCTTCATTCTGTTCCTTGTCTCTTTTGCTGCCTAGGGAATTTTTTTCTTTTAGTTTGACTTAATCCTAATTGTTTAATTTTGCTTTTGTTTCCAGTACTTTTTGAGGTTTTATCAAAATAAAAAAAAATACCATTTCAGTGTCCTGAAGGATTTTTCCTATGTTCTCTTCTAGCTGTTTCATAATTTGGATCATATGTTTAAGCTGCATCTATTCTTAGCTAGTCTTTGCAGGGAGAGATAGAGGTCTAACTTCATTCTTCTTCTTTCTGAAATTCAAATTTTTTTAGTGCTTTTTAATGAAGAGGCTGCTTTTTCCTCAGCATGTGTTCTTGGCATCTTCCTCAAAAATCACCTGGTTTTGGATGAGAGGGTTTTTCTCCCGGGATCTATATTCTGCTCCATTGCTCCAGATGGCTGTTTTAATGCTAATACCCTGCTGCTTTTATTACTATAGTTCTACTGTATATGTGTATATGTATATTTCCATGTATATATTTACATCTATATAGCCTATATCTATAAATACTTTTTCCAGTGCCGAGGAGTGAATGCACAGCCTGAGCACGCTATCAATGATGTCAAGAGTTATACCCTACTTTGTCAGGTTTCATGTCTCCCACTTTGTTCCTTTAGCTAAAGATTGCTCTAGCTATTTGGATATTTTGATTTGGGGGTTTCACTTATAATTTATTCCCTATGAATTTTAGTTTTCCATATGGATTTAGATTTTTAGTTTAGGAAATGTGAAGCTGTCACAGGAAATCTCACACGGCAGTTCCACTTTATACTGCTTGAGAAGCCTCCAGTTTCGGTTTCTCAATTTGAGCACTGGGACAAAACACTGATTCTCCCAGCCATATGTTTGTGCACCTCAAAGGAAACAACTGTCTTAAAAATGAGGTTTAAAATATATAAGATTGATCGGCTGCCTTTTAAAATTAAAAGCTTTAACATCTCTCATTGCCTGGAGAGTTTTGCTTTATAGGGGTTCACATTTCTAAGTGTTTTTGCTGAGTTATGATCAGGATTCTTGATTCTGAAGAGAAGACTGGCCTGCGTTTTGAGCATCAACTCGTGCTTGTTGAAAAGGTCGGAATCTCTGGAGGTGGAGTAAAGGACCTGCAGGGTACCAGTCAGTTCTTTTTTCCTCTTTCAGACGTTACTGAGCTGTGAGTTACAGAGTTTGATAACTCCATCTTTCTTCCATGCATAATTTGAACCACATGAAGCCTGTCTTACAAAAGAGCTGGAAAGAGAAAAGCTCAGTTCCAAGTAACCTCAAAATGCATTATCATCATCATCATCATCGTCGTCGTCATCATCATCATCATCATCTTAAATAGAGACAACAGGCAAATGATTTGTCTGCAATGCATTAAGAAGCAATTTGAGCTTTGTTTTTATGATCTGAACTAGGTCAACATACCCAAAACAAAATAGAAAATAAAACTTGAAATGTGTTACTGATAAGGACATCCATATGCAAATTGAGTAATTGCTGAATAAGATGAGCCACCACTTGGGATGGTGTGGTCACAAAAGGAAAGTTCAGATCACGTGGCACCTGCATAGCCAGTGGCATTTCATGCCTTAGTGAGCGAGAAAGGTGAAACACTTTACTAATTCCAGCAAACATCCAAAAGATCATACTCCTACTTGGATTATTTCTGATGATGATGGTATGTTTTATAAAGATCAAGTATGAATATCCTTAAAAAAAAAGGAAAAATGTAAGTTGTTTGTAAGGGCATAACATTTAGAAACAACATATGTTTCCTGTAGTCAAGAATAGGTTCCTTACATCAGCCGAAGACATTCGCAGAGGGATGAGTTGGAGGAAATAGTATCATAGGCAGGCGGGGGACGTTGTCATTTCTCTTCTTTCTGTTCTTGTCTTCTTTGCCTGCCTGAATGTAGTTTTTATTTTGTATTGGCTCTAGCTATAGAAATTTAAATGTGTTGTCTCAATACAATGTCTCCTGACATCCTTATCTTTCCTGAAGTTTTATGCTGTGTTTTTGTTAAGACAGGGTCTCAGAGTCCAGATGTCTTAGACTTTGCTATGTATCCCTGAAGGTACTCAAATTCACAACCCTCCTGCCTCAGAGCCCTGAGTACTAATTTATAGTGTGTACCTCATTAGCTATTATTATAAAAGTTATGAACGTAGAGGGCTATGTCATATCATGAAATGTATGGATGTAGTCATTCATTCACGGATTGGGTAACTTTTTTGTCCCCAGGCCAGGCCCTCAGTGATATTACCTACTTTCCTTTCACAATAACAGTCTAGATTCAGGGCAGAAAACAGATCCAATGTGTCTTCGTGCTTCGTCCCCTCTGTCCTCTTTTCAGTAGAGGATTACTATACTTCCCTGCTGAAAAACCTTCAGTGGTTCCCATGTTAGTGAACAAACTCCAGACTAGTCACTTTGTTTGATACAGCCCTGAATGATTGCTCCTCTACTTCTCCAACCCTGTGACTTCATTCAGGATCTCACGTGTTCCTAGCTTTTCTCTCATACCAGAGCTTTGCATGTGTCTCTCTTCTGGAACACTAACATAGCTCATTCTTCAGGTTGCATCTTACATACTTCATCCCAACAGACTTACCCTGAAGCTCATACATAGTACAGCTTTCTTCACACTCTTTCTGTTTTGTTTTTACCTTGCTATAATATAGAATCCTCTTATTTAGCTTATTGATTTCTTTATTTTTTTCACAGTAGATGATACATGAATTCTATAAGGACAGTAACAATACGCAATATATCCCTTGTCTGAACTAAATTCCCATGTTTGGTTGACTGAATATTAAATGAGTTGCATCATAAGGAAATAATTGCAAAGTAGAATTTACATAGGCATGTGATTTTCCAGAGTTCTGTATTTTAGCAAAGCCTGATGGGTCAGGAATGGAATTACAGTAAGGTCTTCCAGCAGATGGGATGTGTTCTAGCTTGCCAGAGAGGTTCCAAGGAAGATCTTCACTGAGTCTCATGAAATGAAAAAAAAAAAAAAGGTAAAGATTGTGTGACCACTATCCTGCATACCCTGAATGTTCCTGGAGGTAGTTTGACCTCTGTGCAGCTTCACGTAGGCAGGTCTTATTTTATACTTGGAGAAAATTCACATTTTTCTGTGAGTGATCCAACTACTACAGTCAAGGCATGGAACCAAGATCCCCTTCCAATTCCCTCCTACCCATTTCTGTTGATAGCAAACTAAGATTCTTCAAACCATAGAGAGTTCTTGAACATTTGCCTATGGGCCTATTTGTTATTTCAACCTAAATGATCTTCAAATATCTATAACAAGGCATCTTGTATGTTTGCTAATCTCATTGGGGTTTCTTAATCCAATTAAATTGAAATCAAGATTGATCTAAATGGAGACATTTCTAAGTTCTCTGGGTTTATACTTATGCATTGTTTTCTGTTTCGTGATCATAGTGCTAAGGACTCAACCAGGCAGGAGGAGATGTGTTTTGTTGTTTTTATTTCTTTCATGTTGCTTTGGTTTGGTTTTATTGCTGTTGTTCTTTCGATCTTTGGCACTGTTGTTTTCTTTTCACTCATGAATTATGCCTGCATGTTTTAAACAAGTGCAACTATCGAGCTGCTGAACTTCCATCAGTGATATTTTCTGTGTCAAAATCTCATTGTTATTGTCAAGGGCTGAACACACTGATCTTAGGCCCAATTCTGAGTTCTCCAGCCCTCTTCCAGCATTCTGATGAACGTTGCAGTAGTAGAAGTGTCTGTGTGCTCACCTGCATGCCCTTAAGCTTCTCCTGGAGCAGTATATACAGACTGCACACACACCAACCACACAAGACTTGTCTTACATGCTGACAGTATTCTTTTGTTTTGTTTGTTGTGGTTAGAAGATTTCCACGAGTCACATCTTAATTCTAATTTCTAAAAGTAAGTAGATAACTGTGCTTTAAAGGGAAACAGTTGAATAGAGTTTAAGCGAATCAGTTGAATTAACACTGGTACTTGTCTCACAGAAGGTTGAATTAGATCACATGAAAATTTACTTTACATAATCTTTTCAGGACTTTCCATCTAATTTCCAAGCTAATGTAACAAACTCCCAATGCTACATGAATTGTACATGTGAATTTATTGTTTTATTTTTGAAGAACTTCTTATTGAAAACTGGGTAGCATTACGGTCTATTTATATCCCACTCTAGCTACTATTGGAAGTCCCCATAACAGATCTCTCCAAGGATTTGAGGTTTGGCATCTACCTTAGTAGTGTTGACTCACCATGTAACTAGTTTCCATGGAAGGGATTTGGGATTTATTCTCTTCTCAAACCTAATAATTATGTAAGATTAATACTACTCTCTATATATCATAAGATATATATGGTAGGAAAAGAAATCATTCACTTAACAAATGTTGATTGGAGGTCTGCTGAGTGCCGCCTATTAAGGTGGAAGAATCGGAATTAAATAAGAAGGGAAAAAAGATATGACAACATCACTTTCAAAAAGAATTATAAAAGAAGAATTTAGGAAGTACAGGCTTGGCACAAGTTTCCAGAGGCTGGAGGGTATTCCACCGGGGATTTTTAAGCTGTAGTTGCCAATAAAAGTAAGAATTTACTCACTGAAGCAACACCAGAGGGCAAGGCTGGCTGAGGGATTGGCATTCCAAGCAGAAGAAATAAGAAATAATGCACTACACATTGCTCAGCTCTGGGTGAAGTACAGAGTGAGAGAGGATATTTAGCCGGGTATCAAACACCTACTGAGATGTTACGAAGACCCAGATCCACTGCCTACTTTGGGGAGTTCCAGCAGTGAGATGACAGCCTGCTAAAAGTTTACAAATCACCCAGAAAACTGATATTCAAGCAAGTGGTTTCCAGTGTGTTGTCTACTTCAAAGAAGAAAGAGAAGATGCTATGAGAGGAAGTTGCTAAATGTAGAACAACTTTGAAACACTCGCCAATGTTTCTCTCCCTCGTGTTTTCCCTCCTTAGCCTTCTTCCAAAACCACCTGCTCAACCATTCTATGTGCCCAGCTTCAAAATAGCTAGTCTGGTTGCTTAAGATTGACAGCACTAAGAAGGGGGAGGGCTTAACTCCAAAGGGAGAGAGCATGGTGATAATGGAAGTTCTGCATTGTGACTGTGCTAATCCCTCTCCCTTCTCTCCAGAAAACCTTGACTAGTTGGATAAACTTATGGTTTGGCTATTTCTAGAGTTCATATAATGGAACAGCATGATACACAGCTCTTTATATATGATTTCTTTCACTAAACACAATGCTTTATGGCATCCGGTGTTATGTGCACAGGTAATTTATTCCTTTGTTGTTGGGTAGTAGCCCATAACGCAGACATACCACAACTTGCTAATTCATTCACAGGTGTGTTGACGGAGACTGTTCACTCATTTCCCAACTGCTCAGACCTGAATAATCACACAGAAATTATATTAATTACAACATTGTTTGGCCAATAGCTTAGGTGTCTTTCTAGCTAGCTCTTACATCTTAAATTAACCCATTTCTATTAATCTGTGTATCACCATTAGGCTGTGGCTTACTGGTGTGGGCATGTTACTCCTGAGGCAGCTACATGGCATCTTGCCGACTCCACCTACTCTCTCTATATATCTCTTCCAGCCTGGCTATATTCTGCCCTGCTATAGGCCAAGACAGTTTCTTTATTAACCAATGGTAATAAAACATATTCACAGCATACAGAGGGGAATCCCACATCACAGGCAGATGGTGTTTTGAATGTTTCCAACCTGACTCTATTCTGAGAAAACTTGCTTAAAGATTCCTGTATAAGTCATCATGAACATGTATATATGTTTATTGTTTGTTTGTTTTGATTTTTGTTTTTTCATGACAGGGTTTCTCTGTATATAATCCTGTAGATTATATACAGAGCAGAATATAGCCAGGCTGGAAGAGATATATAGAGAGAGTAGGTGGAGTCAGCAAGATGCCATGTAGCATTGTAGACCATGCTGGCCTTGAACTCACAGAGATCTGCCTGCCTCTGCCTCTCAAGTGCTGGGATCAAAGGTGTGCACAACCACTGCTCGGTGCTGTTTTTCTTCTTATTTTGGTATATGCTCCTTTCTCTTGGTTAAATCCTATAACTATGGAGTCATATGGAAATTGTGTGCTTAATGTGTATAAGAATTTGAAAATTCTTTTCCAAATTCTACAGTGTTGGAGGAGACCACTTTTTGGTTCCCGGCTGTCCAGACTCCTGAAATAATCACACAGAAACTGTATTAATTAAATCACTGCTTGGCCCATTAGCTCTAGCTTCTTATTAGCTAACTCTTACATATTAATTTAACCCATTTCTATTAATCTGTGTAGATCCATGAGGTTGTGGCCTAGCAAAATTTCAGCACATCTGTCTCCGGCAGCAGCTCCATGGCTTCTCCTTGACTCTGTCCTCTTTCTCCCAGCATACAGCCTAGCTTTCCCTGTCTAGTTCTGTTCTGCCCTGCCATAGGCTCAAAGCAGTTCTTTATTAACCAATGGTATTCACAGCATACAGAGGGGAATCCCACATCACTACAGTGCCTAAATTTTCTCCAGCAGTTTATGAGTTCAGAGGAACAACCTCACCAGTATTTGGCAGTCTTAAAGCTGAGTCATCCTAGCAGGTGTGTGTGTGTGAATTAAACTCACATTTCCTTGGTAACTAATGATGTGAGAAATCTTTATAAGCTTATTAACCTACTGCTTTTCTTCCTTGGTGAAGCATTTGTTCAAATATTTTGCTTGATTTCTAATTATATTTTTTGTCTTATTATTTCTGAGTAGAAAGAAATCTGCATATATTCTAGATATAAGTCCTATATGATAATGAGTTTTACAAATATTCTCTTCCAATTTATGTGCTGTCTTTTCATTTGCTTAACTAATTTTTGAAGAACAGTTTTAATTAGGATAGAATCCAAATTAGCTTTTTATTTTCTTTATAATTTTAGCTTCAAAGATCATTGACATTTTCCTTGTTTTGGTTTTCATTTAGAAGGCCTATTATCTTAAAACGTATACCTAGATATGTGGTCAAATTTTAATTAATTTTTATATGTAGTATTTAATAATGACAAAATTCATCCTCATGTATAGTTCCAGTGCGTTTTAATGGTTATGCCCTTTGAATTTTCCCTCTTCCCCCAGTGAATCACATTGACTCTTGTGTTTAAAATTAAGTGACCATATATTTGTCTATTTCTTCATCCTTTGTATTTCATTAATCTCTACAGTAAAATCAATGTTGACTATTTGAAACATAAATGTATTAATATTCTGTTTTATTTCAAGATTGTTTTAGTTATTTTACATTTTTTAATTTCTAAATAATTTTTATCAATTTCCACAAAAGAAATTTTCTGGATTTTGGGTGGATATACACTGCACCTACAGCTTAATTTAAAGATAGTATGCACCTTAACAATAGCTATTGCAAATAATTTATAAATTATGATTATTCATTGTTAATGTCCTTAGATTAGCTGGCTATTTTATGCTGATATTTTAGCCTGTAACCTTACTAAATTCACTTAGTAATTTCTGTAACTTATATACAGATTCCATTGGGTTTGTTAAATATGCTACTGCATAATCTGTAATCAGCATTTCCCATATAATATATAGTCTTCTATTCATTTTCTTGCATTGTGGTGTGAATTAAAACCTCTGATATGTTTAAGAGGAGTGTGAAAATTAGATACCTTAGCCTTATTCTACAGAAAAAGTATGCAGGCTGTGAATGTAGAGAATTGCATTTAGTGTGGTTTTATAATTATATAAAAGATAAGGAAATTTTCTTCCTTTTCTTTTACTTTTTTGAGACAGGGTTTCTTTGTGTAGTTCTAGCTGTCCTGGAACTTGCTCTGTATATTAGGCTGGCCTTGAACTCACAGAGATCCACCTGCCTTTTCCTCCTGAGTTCTGGGATTAAAGGTGTGCACCACCACTACCTGATGAAAAGATTTTTTTTTTTAATCACTAGCTTTCTGGGAATTTTCTAAATGGCTTGGTCTCTAACTTTGTCAAATGCTTGCTGCCTTATCTACTGAAAGGCTTGAATCCATTTTCTAATTTTGGTTTTTAACATTGAGTTACATTGATTTATCTGAACCAATGTTACATTCCCAAGATAAACTCCATTTGATCCTGTTACATTATTTTATTTTAATATACATATGTCTATCTGGGACTTATTAGTATTATGATGAGAATTTTTACACCTCTATTCTTGTGGAATAGTGGCTTGCAAGAGTCCTTTTTGTTTGGTTAAATAGTAATGCTAGGCTTATTACATTAATAATAAGATAGGCATAATGGTAATACCAGTTGACATGCCAACATGAACAGGGGATATTCCACCTGGTCCCACCTCTAGATGAAGAGAGTTACAGGTGGAAAACGGCTGTTGAGAGAAGGAACTTTAGTTTCCTCAAAATTAAGCTCCCACATAGGATGCCTGATTCCAAGTGGTTAGCCCTGGACACATGTACATGTACATACAAGCAACAGAAAATCAGTTCAGAATATATGTATGTTTATATATACATATGTGTGTTTATATATATCCACACATAAAATACAACACACACGTGTGTACATATATGCATGTATGCATGTGTGTGTATTTATGGATAGAGATAGAAAAAGTAAAGAAGAAACCATGAGAAGAAAAGTATGGGACAAGTTTGAGGGGGAAGGAAAGGAGTGATGTTGATATAGTTCTCAAGTTCAGAGCTCTCAAAAAAAAGCATAAACATAAATAAACAAAAAGAGTGGCTGGGCATGGTGGTGCACACTTTTAATCTTAGCATTTGGGAGGCAGAAGTAGGTGGATCTCTTTGAATTTGAGTCTAGCCTGGTCTACAGAGTGAATTCCAGGCTACCCAAGCCTACAGTGAGACCCTGTCTCAAAAAACAAAGAAATAAAAAGTTTATAATTCTTTCTTGACTTCCTCTTGTGTGTGCGTGTTTTAACCTATACCTATATTCAGGTCATTTATGCTCCAGGTATTTGAGGATCTTTTCAGATATTTTTCTGATATATTGATCAACTTTGTTGTGGTTAGAGATCAATCACACTGTGAATGATGTCAGCTCTTTGAAACTTGCAGGGTTTGTTTTGTTTTACGCTTTATAATATGACCCACCTTGAAACGTTTCTCTGTACACTTGGAAAGGATGCATTCTGCTATTTGGGAGTAGAGTGTTCTTTACCAACACTATCAAGTTGATAGACAGTGCTGCTCAGTTCTTTCATATTTTTACTGATGCAATTTAATTATTCTATCAATTACTGAGAAAAGAATGTCAACACATCTAAATATAATTATGGTTAGGCTTATTTTTCCTTTCTCTACTATTGTTTTAGGGTTTATGCATTTGGAGATTATTAAGTACATAATTATGCCATGCCTCCTAGTAAACTGGCTCCCTATCATTATATAATGAACCCTTTTCATATGCTGAAGTCTTTAGCTGATACTAACATATCTAAAGTAGCTTTCTTTTGGGGTTTTCATTCTTTTATTTTTAATTCGTCCATATCTTTACATTTAAAGTTCATCTCTTATAAACAGGTATTGCTTTTCTTTCTTTTCTTTTAAATAAAAAGCTTTATCTTATCTTGGGGTGTGTGTATGTGTGTGTATGTCTGTCTGTTTGTCAGTCTGTAGGTGCACAGGTATGCGGGTGCCTATGGAGGCTAGAAGAGGGCATCAGGTACCCTGGAGCTGGAGTACAGGTAGTTGTGATCCTCCTGTTGTAGGCGCATGGAACTGAATTAGGGTCCTCTAAAAAAGAGCAACAAGCATTGTTAACTGCTGAGTTACCTCTCCACTGCCACCATCTTTTATAATGGTCGGGGTCAGAATTTATGACTTTATACATACTAGGCAAGTGCTCTGCCACCATGCTGTGTAACATGCTGGGCCTGCTTGTTGGGGTTTCTGTCCTGCCCAGTTCCCACAGTCTTTAGGTTCCAATGAAAATCATACAGAGGTCTACGTAAGTTATAAACTGATTGGCCCATTAGCTCAGGCTTCTTATTAATTCTTACAACTTATATTAACCCATTATTCTTATCTATGTTAGCCACATGGCTCAGTACCTTTTTCAGTGTGGCAGGTCACATCCTGCTTCTTCAGTGTCTGGATAGGACCAGGGAGGAATGGGCTTCCTCCTTCCCAGAATTCTCCTGTTCTCATTAACCTACTTTCTGTCTGGTTGTCTCGCCGATACTTACTGCCTAGCTACTGGCCAATCAGCCTTTATTTAAAACGTAATTGACAGAATTCAGAATTGTCCTACACCAATGCTGGATTCACAATACTCTGTCTACTATTCGCGGTAGTTATCTTGCTGAATTCCTCAGGCTGGTCTTGAACCTACTCTGTAGCCCAGCCTTGTCATAAACTTGCGATCCTGACACCTCAGTATGTCAAGTACCTGAATTGTATGCCTGTGCACTCAGATTTGGTGGCTTTTTATATTTCATCAGAAGTTTTCTTTCATTCATTTTAAGTGGTTAGACCTAAACTATCTAATAAAGTAACCCTTAACTCTATGTGCCTCTAGAGACATTGATATTTGTATAACTGGTGTGAATTGGGATGTGTGATGATATTAAATACTCATGGAATTTTGATGATATATATGCATATATATAACATATACACATATGATACAATATGTTATCAAATGACTTTATATTAACTATATGTTAAAACAATTTTTGCATAGATTATATTAAATATAATAAATTAATTTTATCTATTTTTTAAGATGTGACCACCAAACAGAAAACAAACTCAGTAGTGACTTTGGAGGTTGCTTGTCTTATAATATCTTTCCAGGGCTTTTTCTTTCTTTTTTTATTTTAATTTTATCTTCTTAGTTTTTATTTTTAATTTTATTTTCCCCTCTTTTTACCCTACACATCTTTGCATAAATGTTACGGCTTCTGGTTCTGTGTGCTTATGGGATTCCTGGAGGCTCGAATGCATGGATCTCTGCATCTATATCTTTTTCTTGTGACTTTTATTGAGCTCTTTTTCTTCTGTTTGTTTTAGCCTATACTGATGTGTTAGTTTTTTTTTACCTTATTATATTCCATTTTTTTAGTTTGTTTTCTAATGAGAGACAAAGAGGGGGTGGGTCTAGATGGGAGGGGAGTTAAGAAGGAACTGCGGGAAAACCATAGTCAAGATATAGTATATGGAAAAGAAATCTGTTGTAACTGGACATTTCTTGGTCCACCTGGTCCCACAGTCATTTGTAAAACAATCACTCAAAGTTTAATATTAATTACATACTGTTTGGCCCATTAGCTCAGGCTTATTATTAACTAACTCTTACAACTTAAATTAACCCACAATTATTATCTATGTTTAGCCAAGTGGCTTGGTATCTTTTCTCAGTGAGGCATTCTTATCTTGCTTCCTCTACATCTAGCTTCTGATTGCTTCTCTGCCTTTCCTCTTCTCAGAATTCTCCTAGTCTGGTTGCCTCACTTATGCTTCCTGTCTGGTTACTGGCCAATCAGAGCTTTTGTTAAATCAACATGAGTGACAAATCTTTATAGTGTACATCACCCCCAGCAATCTATTTTCAATAAAGATTAGTATTTGCTTCTTAAGCAATTATTAAAAAAAAAAAGACTGACATGCTGTGAAGGAAGTCGTGCAAACCACAGAGAGATAAAGTAAGACATAATGTGATGATTTGAACACTAATGGTCTTCATAGGCTCATATATATTTGAATGCTTAGTCACCAAGGAGTGGAACTGTTTGAAAGGATTAGAAGGCTTAGTAGGTGTGGCCTTATTGGAGTGTGTCCCTAAGGCTTTGAGGTTTCAAAAGCCCAAGTCAGTCTAGGTCACTCTCTCTCTGTCTCTCTCTCTGTCTCTCTCTGTCTGCCTGTGGATTGGGATGTAGCTCTTGGCTGTTTATCCAGCACCATGTTCGCCTGCCTGCTGCCATGTTCCATGCTATGATAATGAACTAACCCTCTGAACTATAAGCAAGCTCTCAGTTAAAAGCTTTCCTCTATGAAAAAAAAATGAGGTGACCAGAACCTTGTTTGCTTACACTTCTATTGGGCAGCATTGACTTACATAATTTTCATTTAATTTCATTGGGAAGATGATGTATATGCAATCAGCCGATTGTTTGGCTGTGTTCTATATTTTCTTGTTTGTTTTTCCCCCTCTTGTTTTGTTCTCTGTCTGTTTTTGAATTGTTTGCTTTTTATTTTCCTCTAATACTGGCTTATTATTTTTAAATGTTAAAAGGTCCTACGGATTCTGTTGTTAATTATTAACCTATGTGGCCTTTTAAACAGTATTATCATTTGGAAAGAATCTCTTATAACCAGAAATTTCTAATACTTTTACTTTCTTCATACATGCTACTTTTGCGATACATTACACTTTCCCATGTTCAACAAACCCAGAGGACATTGCTTCTATTTTTGCCCTATGTAGCCAGTGTTTCTTAAAATAACTTTGACGAGGGCACCGCATGCTGCTGTTGCGTTGCTGCTGGGGCTTGCATCCAGGGCCTTGTGCACGATAAGCATGTGCTGCTGAGCAACGCCTGCAGTCCAGAAATACTTCTCGTATTTACTTTCATTTTAACTATTTCTGGAGCTCCCCATTTCCCTGCAGTGACCAACATTTCTCTGTGTTTCATTTTCCTTCTCTTGAAGAACTTCACTTGCCGGTTTTTGTATTGCAAGTCCACTGGAAATACTATCACTTAGTTTTTGTTTAACTAGGGGAAAACCTCTTAATTTCACCTTCTTTTTGAAAGGTAGTTTTTCCTGAGTATAAAAACTTAGATTAAAAGTTCTGGGTTTTTTTTTCTCAGCATTTTAAAGGTGTCAGTGCATTGAATTATTGCTGGCATGGTTTCCAGTATGAAGCTAGTTGAATTATCATTTCTGTGCTTATATACATGATAAGTGCTTTCCCTCTTGATGCCATCAAAATTATTTTTATTTTTTGACATTAATCGGATATATTCTGGGATTTTTTTCTGTATATATTGACTTTTTTGTTTAATACAACTTCGGCTTTTTATATGTTTATCTTGTACAATTATTTTGGCCACTCTTTCTTCCAGAGCCATTCTGTCCTGCTGTCTTTCTCTTTCCTTGCTGAAGTTCCATTGGCTTATATGGCTGACCATTTCAACTGCTGCCTCGCAATGCCGACTCTTTTAGTGCCCGCACCAATGTTGTCTTCTGTTGGGCTTTGGTCTGGATATGTTTCTTCCAACTATTTTAAAAAGTTCTCAGATTATTTTCTGTAATCAATTTCATGAGGAGCGGATTGAAATAATTTCTTATTTCTGCTGCTTTGGGTATTGAGTCTTTCTGGGAACACTCACATAACCACACCCAGAGTATTGTTCTAAATACGGTCACTTCACTCCTTAGTCAAATGATTTTTTTTTCCTCTTTCAACTACCTCTGCTTATTTCATTTTGAATGTCTGTTAGTGCTGTCATTCAGGACGTCAATCGTCTGTGTCCCTAGTGAGTAATGATCCATTCATCTCATCCACTTTGTTTTCATTTCAGATCATGTATACTTTTTTTTCTAAGTAGAAGTTCAGTTTCTTTTTTGAAAACTATCCTCCATTAATCTCCCTTTAGAGCTCCACAACACCTATGTACAGTTCTGTCATCCGTGAGTGACTCTGAATGCATTTGCTGATTTTTCTTTTGGTGATGGGACATATTTTCTTTTTTCTTTCCAAGCCTGGAAATATTTGGTTGTGTGGTGATATTACTAATTTTATAGTACTGGTTGCTGATTTTTGTTGTACACATGCACTGGGCTTTGTCTCTTGGAATCGGGTTGGTCCCTCCGAACTCCATAAGACCGATAAAGGATAATATTTAGCCTAGGCTAATTAGTCCCCATTACCAAGGTACTGGCCTTCTGAGACCTCATCTAACACCATTCATTATAAGGTTATTATAGTCTGAATACTGGGACACCAACTGCAGCTTGTCTATGTGATTTTGAGGGTAGTCTGGCCTATTCCTTCCAAGAGGTTATTTCTGTCACATATGTAGTCCTCTGCAGTCACAAATCAGTACTCAGCAACAAGACTTATGAAGGAACTCTTGAAAGATATCGAGACTGCTCTCTCTCTCTCTCTCTCTCTCTCTCTCTCTCTCTCTCTCTCTTTCTATCTCTCTGTTTTCACTCTAAAGCTCTCACTTGTTCACAGTTCACAGAATCTAACCGCTTCCATCTCTGGACCCAAACTCTGTATCTTCCCCTAAGGAAGACTGCAGGGCAGTGTTGTGATTTCCTCTCACCTTTCTTACTATGCGAAAAGAAAGCCACTTAGGGATCAGTGACCTGCAATGCCTGTTGTCTGAGGGTTTAAAAAGTTTCACCTAGTTTCTAGCAACTTAAGGCAGGAGGCTAAATATACTCACTTTTATCCTATATAGCCTGTAGACACAGGTGTAGCCATTTAAAGGCTGTACTGTAAGGTAGAGCTAAAATAGTAACGTTTACCGTTAAATAATTCTAATGGGCAAATAAAGTATTTCAAGACAGTAACATCGATACCCAAATCAGGTTAAGATGCTAATAGTTCCAGAATAGACATCAGAAGCATGAATTGTTGGTAGTAGACACCGCATGGATAAAATTCATGGATATGACAAATATTTACAGCAAGAGAATCTAGTAAGTGAATGAATCTGGGAAAATCAGATGAGGTAATAAACACAAAATCATCTTTAAATATCAGTTCAAGTACTTGTTGAACACTTGCTGTGTGCCCAGGGTGGTGGCAGGTTAGCAGACTACAAGTATAGATGACATGGTAACTGGTCTAAGAGAATTACCGAACTTAAAAATACAATCATGAGCTGGGTTAGGGACTTCTACCATGAAAGTATAAATAAGATGTTATTGAAACAATGATGCAGCTACAGCTGAGGGAGTCAAAGGGACCTTTTAAAGAGGAAGTCATATTCCCGACAGTGTCTGAAAGACAAGTGCTTGAAGACGAAAGATGTTGCAAGAAAGGAAAACAAAAGATGATCATTTCCAGCGCAAATGCAGTTTTGCTGTGAATGTGTATAGATCAAGATGTATACATTTAAAAGTGTAACATTACAAATTCAGGATATTACTATGTCTCCAAGGACTGCTTCTGTAGACGCATATAACATGAGAAATGTGGAAATAAGTTTTGGTGATGCCACAGGACTCAAAGCAGACTCTGTATCGTCTGATACATAGTGCAGAAGAAATCAATATTTATGCCTACTTCCAACCCAGGATGCAAAAATGCAATTACTTTAAAATGTCTACACTCATGTACCAAGATAATGTTCAAACAAGCCATGTACTTTAAAAGAGATAGAAATAAATATTTGAAATGGCTATAAGAAATGAAAAAATGTTATATAGCGTTCATTATTTTAAAGTTGCCTTTATGTGAGTGAATTCCATTGGCAATCATCACCATGCATCAAAACACTGTTATTTGGCTATTGGCCTCCATGTCCTTAGTAGCATAGATATTCCTTGTTGATATTGCAGTTTTAAGCAGACTGATGTGGATTCTGACTTAATAAACCTGTGGTCCCTTTTGAATTTCTATCCTTAAGTGTTCCTGGCACCCATTACTCTCACCTCCTGCTTTGTGGAGCAGGGAGCTGGTCATTGGGTAGTTCAGAGTTGTGGTGGTGTGTGTCGGGGGTCGGGGTATAGCTACTTCTCAGATGGACAGTGAGCCAAGTTCATGACTGTGCAACACATACTTCCCCAGCAGAGGTGCCAGACACCAATTCCTGAGCTTTGTGGGGAAGTTGTGGGGAGGGCAGGTATGGAACTCCACACAGTAAATCAGACTTTATTTCTGCCTTCCCCACAAGCATTTCAGCTTTTCCGGGTCTAGTGACTCAGTTTCCACTCATCTTTCTTCATGCAGACTTCACCCCGGTGGTATTATTTAGTTTTTGTTCTCTTGGCTCTAAACTCCTTGATGGTTTATTACCTTACTTTTTAAAATCCATTTACCATCATTCTAATAAACCTCCAAGAGGGAGCTGAAAAATGTATGTATTCAAAGCTTCCTCTAACTGGAAGACCTTCAGCTCATTGCTTTTTAATATCTATGCCTGTGCATCTTATAATATGCATGATATATTTGTGCAGTGATATGCATGCACAATTTATGAATTAATACCTACACACTGTTAGTTTGAATTAGTCCTTTTGCTTCTAACAGATGATAGTATATGATTACAAAGGGTTGGAAACTATTCTGCCTGACCTAAACTATGCTGCCTTCTAGGGTTCAGAACCCCTCAAATTTCTCTCATTTTGTGTTCATAACCCCTCAAAATGAGCTTCTTTAGTTACAGTGTTAATCCCTTCACTTTTAACCCTGAGCTATTCTTTTAGCTTCAAATATCAAATTTCCACTTGATATTATCACCAGGATCTCATTGTTATAGTCCAAACTCAACTCGGCGCCTTTGCCCTTCACAGACACCCCAAACTGTATTTCACCAAGCCCCAGTTAAAAATTTGTATTGATTTAAATTATATCATGATTCCAAAGCCTAACAACACAGCACCAAAGAAACCTGAAAAGATTGATGACAGACATTATTTCAGGGGAAAGGAAATAGGAAATAATTATTTTTTATTTCTATTTACCTAGGCTAAGGGATATTGAGAGAAAGCTAGATAATAGGAATGGATAATCACTGTGTGTGTGTGTGTGTGTGTGTGTGTGTGTGTGTGTGTGTGTGTGTATGTATAGTTTTCTATTATGGCTTTCACTTCACTTCCTCTGTTTGACCTTAATGTCTCTTATTATCTTTGTCTTTGTGAGTTTGGGGGATAAGATACATTATTAGCTGCCATTCAGTGAGTTTGAGGCGGGTGTGGAGAGAAATGCATTTGTTCAGTTCTCCACTTTTACCTGGAAGTTGAAGAGTGTTCATGGGGGCGTCCCTATGCAAGGGTGTTCAAGAAGGATCCTTAAAGAAGTGAGGAAATAAGCCATGTAAATATCTGAAAGAAGAACATTCCAGATGGAGGGAGCTATACGTGGAAAGGATCCTAAATTAGGAGAGTTCTTAACGTGCTCAGGGACAGGGAGGCAGCCCAATGTTGCTGAAATGAGGTTGAGAAGCGGATGGGAAGGAAAGCACTCGAGAAAGGGAAGCTGAAGTGTTGACAAGGGGCAAATCATTCATGAGAGCCCACAGTGAGGAGTTTTACTCAGTGAATTGGAAAGCCCTTGAAAAACGTAAATAGACATTATTAAAATTGTACTTTAAATAAATCACTCTGCTATGATATTCTATAACAAGACAAAGTCAGGAGCACGGACACTAATTAGGAGGGTCAAGGCGCCTTGAGCTGGAAGGATAGCAACAGATTTGTTGAGAAGCGATACACTCTTATGCTTTGAAGTTAGAGCCACTGGGATTTTACAAGTCGATTGGCCAGGAGAAGCAGCAAGGTTACTCCAAGGTTTTGGCTTTAGCAAAATGGAACTGTAGTGTTGAAATTATAAATGCTGCAGATGAAACAGACTCCTTTAGGGCAGGGAAACATAGGAACTCAGTTGGACACTAAATCTGAAATAACTACTAAAACATGAGATGGTTATTTCAGGTGGCTGTTGAATGTAAGAGTTTGCCGTTTGAAGGAGAAGTCGAATGGAGGAGACTAGTGACAGAAGCGAATGTCCTATTGGCGTTCCACAGACAACAACAAGACTCAGGAAGAGAGGTGTTCTGGAGTAGAATAATGCTCACAGTTAGACAAGCAAGAGGCATCCAGAGTAGAGTGTGTCTTAGGTATAGATCAGGCAAGTTATCCTTGGCTATCAGAAACTTGAAGGCTCAAGTTTCAGTAGTTTGGCAGATGTGATCAGAGACATAGAAATCACCCTCAGTTGAAATAGGAAACCAAGGTCCCTATTAGCTGAGCAAAGTTATCAAGAATAACAAAATGGTAAATTCTTTAAAAAAAATTATAGTAGCAACGCACAGCTAGGCTAAACCACTGAAGTCTTAGATCATAAAGAGCAATAAGTTAGCTTGGGCAAACATCTGTATTTCATTGACCAGGCACAGTTGAAAAGTCAATAGAGATTTACCAGATTCAATTTTTTTTTCATGCAAGTTTGATGGAAAGTCACATGGGAAAGTAAGCTATGGTTATGATTGTGGAGTGATGGATATCTCACTAAGCATACTCTAGTTTTTGCTCTAGTCAAAAAATTTAAGAATCATCCTGGGTTCCTCTCTTGAGTTCCCCAAATCCATCATCGGGTCCTACTGCCTCCATCAAGATATGTCTAGGTTTTATTATCTTTATTCTGTCTCCATTCTCACCATGTTAGCCTAGTTGTTTGGCTCCTCTTGGAGCCAATGTCTTTACCATCTAACTCACCACTCCCCCTACTCTCCAGTCCATCTCCACACAAGAGCTAGTGGAAGTTCCTGACATCTCAGTACATATTCCCACTGGAGATTTGTTTTAACCCAAATCACTCTGCTTATTTCCCCAACCTCTGATACTGCTTTTCCCCCACTGTGCTTTATCACAGACACACTGGCCTCTTCTCTGATCTTCCTTTATCCCAGATTGATGAAATACTTTTTCCCCTACTTGTGCTGAACTTCCACAGGCCCTTCAATTGGCTGCTCTTACTAATAATCCATGCGTTAATCTGATTAGATTGCAACTGCCCCAGACATGGATGCAAAGAAATCTCAGTGCATTGTATTTGAAGTACATCTAGAGCCAGGTGGTTGTGGCAAATGCCTTTAATCCCGGCACTTGGGAGGTAGAGGCAGGCAGATCTCTGAGTTCAAAGCCAGCCTGGTCTACAGAGCACGTTTGAGGACAGCCAGAGCTACACAAAGAAACCCTGTCTCTAAAACCTAAAAACTAATTAATCAATTAATTAAAGTACATATAAGCAGCATACCATCACATTTTTTTTAATCTGATTCTATTTTTGTGTGTCAAGATATCTGTACACAAATAATTAGAAGGTGAATGTTGTTTCCTGGTGTGTTCTATCCTCAGAGTGATGGCTCTGCCACTTACTCATCTCAGGAAATCGACACTCTTAAGCTCTTTTTGTGTGTGTTATATTGTGGAGGCCCAAAAATGTGAGCCTATTGCACCTTGGCTGAAGGTCAGAGAGTTTGAGCTTATTCAAAGTTGTTGACAACAACTGTGGCTATACATCCTGACCTAGGGTGTGGTCACTTGGTATTTTGGACATTAAGATGGGCCCATAGAGGTATATGCTCTCAACCCTGACCAAAGGTCAGAGAATTCAAACATACTTCGGCTCCTTCTTTTGAAATAAGAGGTTTGACTAAGGTAGTGACTGCCTTCAGGATACCTGGTCTAGGGTGGATTCATAGCCTTAACAACAGACTGCTTTTCTCATGAACTATTGACTCAATGTCTCAAAGTATTGAAGCAAGTAACTGTTCTGGTTGTTCTTTGTATCATGTTAAAACAGCGTTTTGTCTTTTTCCCCTTTTTGTGTTGGGGTATAAAAGTGTATGGAAAATAAATGCTGGTGAATTCAGCATTCAGTATTCACTGAGTTGCCTCCCTTTACTATTCTATATCTATTCCTAATCCTCACTCCCCTACCCTGGAATGTAAGAACCCAACTTGGCTAGGAGCCCAGCAAAAGTCACCCTGAAAGGTGGCTCACGACATATGACAGCCCAGCGAGGGGCAACTTACAACATTATATCTACCAATAATTGATGTTACAAACTGAGATAGATTTTGAAGATATTTCTGATTATTCATTTAAAAATAACAAAAACCCAATGTTCTACTAACATAAATAACATTTTGTAAAGATATGTCTGCTTTTTAAAACAGAAAAATATAGAATGGAACCACCGTTCGTTTTGCAAATCTTGTCAATGCCTGGTCTGATTGCTGGTTTGGTAGTCTGGATTCTCTTATTTGTATCCACCTTCAATCTGTAGTGCTAGGTTTCTTCTTCTTGTGTAGTTGTTTACTCCAGATTGAAACATTCCCTTCCAGAGGAAAGGCTCACAGATTCATGAAATTCAAAAACCACTTTAAAGATGCAAGAAACTCATGAGACTTACAAGACTCACAAGACTCCTTTCTGAGGCGGTGTAAACAGTAAAACGTCACTGGAAATGAGGATGCTGTTCCATGGTGTAGCTGACTACACACTGTACAAGGGGTACCAGTGATGCAGGTTTTCAGAGTTGTAAACCGTGCCAAGTGGAGCTTTTCAGGGATGCAGCAGCCTGTGTCACCAAGGATCTTGTAAGAAACTCTAACAGGGCCAGGCATTGGTGGCACAGACTTTAATCCCAGCAAATCAGGGAGCAGAGGCTCTTTGTGAGTTGCAGACCAGCCTTGTGATCTACACAGTGAATTCCAAGGCAGTCAGTTACATAGTGAGACTCCGTTTCAAAAAATAAAAAAATATAAAACAAAATAAGAAAAGAAACCCCAATGAACCTTGTCGGTTCACCAAGCTGGTGTCATTGCTTTCTTTATCTGTGATAGATATACTCTATCTTCTGCAAGAAATGTTACCTGAAACTTGTATTACAACATATAAAGGAAATCTGCTAGACATGATGGAATATGCTTGTAATCCACTATTTGAGAGGTTGGAGAAGGAGAATTATGACTTTGAGGCCAGTCTGGGCTACATAGGAAGGCCATATCTCAAAAGAACAAATTTTAAAATACCTGACAATATATGGAGAAATTTGTCTTTGCACTAAATATTTAATAAATGCTCAAATAACTGCATATATGTTCTTTGATAGCAAGTAATGCTCAAGAGAACTAAGTCCTTAAAGGTTACATGCAATATGGAATCTGAACCATAATAATTCATTTTGAATAATTAAGGAATTTATGAATAAATTCATTAGTTGATTTTCATATTTGAATGGGTCTTTTATCTAGCATGATTTTGTAACTTCCAACATTGGCCATTTGGAAAATATTTATTCACTAGTTCACAAAAAATTGTAAATGTTGACATATTTATTTTTTTAAAAAAATACACATTCAGAAAAGTCTTTAAATATTGGGAGCTTTCAAGCTCATGGTAATGAATAAAAATTTCCAAAGTTCTATTTTTTACTTCACAGCTTTAAACTTGACTCTATTAAAAAATTTTTTTCAGAAAGCATTTGCAAAATGCCAAAGTCCAATGCCTTACATTTGTCTGCCAGTTGTTTTTTCACACTGTACTGATGTTCTCTGAAAACAAATGGCTGCCTCAGCTTTTAGTAACAGCAATTCTTTTTAATGGCAGTGTTTTTCTTAAGATGGCTATCATACCAAGCATACTTTCTATTTTATCATAAAAAAGACATACAATTAAGTATTTAGATTTAAAAATGAGTCAATGTTTATTCCAAAGCAAGATTTGTAGTTTTGTAGCTTGTTAGTTAGTTAGCTAATTAATTAATTGGTTAATTAATTAACTAATTTTGTTTTGTTTTTATGAGAAATTCTCACTATTTAGCTCAGTCTGGGCTTAAACTCATACTATTTCTTGCTTCAGCCTCCTAATTGCTGGGTTTACAGGTATGTGCTACCATGCCTGGAAATATTCTACAGACATTTTATTTTATTTTGTGTGTGTGTGTTCTACTATCTATCTATCTATCTATCTATCTATCTATCTATCTATCTATCTATCTATGTATCATACATGCACATGTACATTCATACATACATACATAGATTTTGAGACAAGGTTTCACCACGTAGCCTTAACTGGCCCATAATTCATAGATATCCATGTGCCTCCTGAGTGCTGAGATGAAAGGTGTGTGACAGCACAACCTGTTCAACATATTCCTTACTAAATGAAGCTAATGTTTTAATTATATTTTATCTCTGCCATTACTTTATTTTGCAAGCAGTGCATGTCAATGAAGGATATGTCCACTAGTACAGTTTAGAGGCACTGTTTTGATTCATGTCTGATGAAAACTTCAGACAGTTTTACCACCCCACCGTTCTTGTTGCAATCCAGTGGGAAAAGAAAAAAAGTACTTTAGAATTATTATGAATACCATTATTATCTCACAGTTGCCCTGAGTGGTCTCAGAATCTTAGGTCTCCCTAGATCACACTAGACCACATGACAGCATGACGCACATTAGGAAGTCTTTATGATTTCTGTAATATAAATAAGGAACTGAGTTATTTTACTACTTCAGTGTATTATGATTGGACAACTTCTTATTTGAAAAAGAATCACCTCTTAGAATTTATTATTTGGCTACAAGCATTTTGGAAGAGAAAAATAGTTTAATGACCAGAATACATCACTCTCCGTTTTTACAGGGATCCACGTAGACACTGCGCATATCACATTACACACACCTCTTAGTCTTGAGAGATTTACATGCAGTACATAAAGGGCATGAACTAACAGAACATGTACATTAAATTACTAAAAATGCTAGCTTCTACAGGGACAACCACATATAAGCTAAGATACCTTATCCCTTTTAAGAGGCAACTTAAAACCCTACTAAACAACTTAAAGACTTGAATACATGTGGACCTGCCCTTAGATGGGGTGACTTAACAATGTAAGGATGTCAGCTACCAGCCTACATGTCACTTACAATACACAAAAGGATAAACGTAACAGACCAGGAGTAGCCAAGGAAATAACAGCTGTGACTCTAGAGGGTGTGTCTGGATTCAATAAAACAGAAAGCCTTAGACAGATAGGAATAAAGGTAAGATCTAAGTTACTAGGATATAACTTCAATAAGTAAAGAAAAAAGCTGGCAGCCAGTAGCTCTTTTAGTCAATTTTGCCCTCCACTCAGCTGATGGGAAACCATCCAGTTCAGTGTCACTGAATGTGGATAAGGGAACAGAGCCTCTTCTCATTAGCTTGCTACCATTTTGTAGAGCAATCTGGCAAAAATAATTGTTTCAGTTATGAATGACTACCTGATCAAACTCTGACAAGGACTGGAAAGAAAACAAAGACATAAAATAACATAGCCTTCATACCACAGTTTGTAAGAACAGGAAGTTTGAAACAACCTTTTATTACATCCCTAAAAGAACATATTAAAAGGAAGACATGGTGTATATCATTGAAGGCTACAAAACCGAGAAATAACTAAGACCTTATATACACAATGCTTTATGGAAATGACAAAAGAAACAGTAAATGATATTCAAGTAAATATATTCACAAAAGGATACTACATTATTTTCAAAAGTACATACAAATTCATGGGTATCTATATAAGTACTGCAGAAGTTACCTGCTTAGGTACAAGCATATTAAGAAGAATACATCAACTTAAAATATTGTAGAGTAGTACATTCACATAATTTGCCTATTTAGATAAAAGTAGCTTGAAAAAAATTTTACATCTTTTATGTTAGTCGAGGGAATTAGCCTGAGAGCTTTTGAAAGAAGATCACAGGAATTTAGCATTTCTAGGACTGTGACTGCAAGCATCTCTTCTTGACCAAACAAAATTGATTTGTGTCCATTTTTCTTTAGAAAGGTCATCAACAAAGGAGATGCCATGTCTTTTAATAGTCTATTTTAATCTGTAACAAGCAACTCTACCAGTAAATTCTTTCTCACATCTATACTGTATTTCCATAGTAACTTTCATGTTACTTTTCAAAGAACAGGAACAAAAACAGTTGCATAAGTTACTTTTCTGTTGCAGTGATTAAACACCCTGACCAAGGCACCACGGAGAAAGAAGAGTTTATTTGGCTTATCATTCCATAAGGGTTAGATGGGTAATGGTAGAGACAGCGTGGCAGCAAGTGACAGGCATGGCCACTGGGGCAGGAAGGTGAGAGCTCACATCCACAATCGCAAGAATGAAACAGAGAGAGAACAATTAGAAACAGCACAACTTTTTAAATTTTCAAGGCCTGGCTTCTGTGAGGTACTTCCTCCAACAAGGCCATACCCCCTAAACATCTCCCTACAGTGCATCCAAGTGTTCAAATACATGAGCCTATGGAAGACATTCTCAACCACCACACTGATCTGTCTTTTTCTCATGGTAATTATTTATGCATTAAGAGACAGTTATTGTTTCCATACTAATGAATTCAGCCCATCTTAAACATATTATCAATCTACTCTGAATTTATATACTTCATGACACCTTTGGCAAGATGAGGAGACATGAACTGGCTGTTTATAACATAACTCAATAATGGTCTAGAGTATGTCTAATTCAGAAAGCAATTATTTCCAGCTGAAGTTCCTACTAGTCCTCAAAGATAACATCTATTGACTAAGCAATCTTGTCAACATTTTTCTTTATAGGTTTTAGCAACAATGGTTTGTATGTATAAAAGTTACTCTTATAGAACAATGTCTTATTTAACCTTCCAGCATCTCAGTAACGACATATAGGATGTCACGTTTCCTCTGCATGGGTGAGTAATATGAACCTAAAAGGATTAAGGTGATTTGCCTGTGGTCACTGAGCCACTAGGTGCTAGAGGTAGAGGGTCTCTTTCTAAGCATATAGGAAGTATATGAATGGAAGCCTGAATGGAAGGCAGTATGCAGTAAGAGAAAGAGTGCACTTTGCAGCCAGATAATATGCATTTAGACCTTAGCTTTGCCACTGGCAGTCACATGACCATATAGCAATAATAAGATTGATATGGACATTATGATGAAAGTGTAACAAACTGTATGAAATCTGATTCCTGTATTCTCCTGGTTCTGATGACATAAACAGATCTGATTTGTAAATGTGTCCCAAAATAATTTCCACTTGCCTTCTCTACTCCCATACCACCAATTTAACCTTTTCGAAGAATATTTGCTCTTATAATTTGCTTGGTTTTTCTTCCTTTTTCTCCTATGGCAAAATTTCACAGCTATTCTAGTGTTTTAGATATTTGTTGACAAAATGGTGAAAGCCTGAAAACATTCATTCTGTGTTGTGTGATAAAACTTTTCCTGGGGAGACACAACTGACCAAAGTGTGGATACCACCAAAGTTCAACCTGATAAACCAATTAGTTTTGTTGAGGTTCACTTACAGAAATATGGATGAGGGGTTGTTTACACTACAACAGCTGACAGGCAGTTAGTTCAACAGGTTGCAGAGTGCTTGTTGCATTTCCAGGTACCTCAGTAGCTCTAACCCTCTTCCAAGCAGCTGGGCTGCTTTCTGCTTCTTCCAGAAGGGAAGGGTAGGGTCTCAAAGTCTTCTTTGCAGCTTGACTAGGTTGAGAGCCTTCTTTGCAGCCTGTCTCTGCTTCCCTGAGGGGGGCTCTCAGTTTTTATTGCAGACTCTGGCATGGAGGGGGTCTAATGAATCTTGTCAATTTCAGGGACTTCCTGAAATTATTTTGAGTCATTTACTGTCCTGCAAAATGGAATGTTTCAATATTAGAGGAAATGGCTACACCACACACCGACATTTTCATTCTCCCTTAGACTGTATCATTAGGCCACTTTACAACTATGTATAAACCAAAACAGAAAAATTTCAAATATTTCCATTCATGTTTACTTGTGGGTATTTTGTTATTATTGTTGTTTTTGGTTGGTTGTTCAGAAACAAGGTCTTACTTTCTAGGCCAGGCTGGCCATGAGCTTACTTTGTTGCCAGGACTTGTCTAGAACTCAAAATCCTCCTGATTCTTCATCTGGAGCTGAGAATAGGGTGTTTCTGAAGTGGTGAAAGGGAACAGATAATTCCTGTGTTGAGTTAAAATATTTTGATCTTAATGGCATTTTTGTGAGTCCGTTGGCTATTTAGAGTTAGTATTGCAGGGTGAAATCTTAGAAGACGTGACTGTTGCCATACCTTCACACATAATCATGCACCCCCAGATTCTCCCACGAAACAATCCCACACCCATTTGGAATTATTATTGATAAAAGGGTTATTTATTTGAGGGGGGGGAAACTTACAGAATACCATCCTAGACAACAGCCTTCTACACGACCAGGAAAGGAATCTAGTCGCCTAACCGGAGTCTGAAGCAAGACAGCGAGAGGAGGGCTGCTGCTGCTTTTTAAAGCGAAAGAGACCACACCCCAGTGGGCTGGTATCTCAAAGGCTATTAGCTGAAGGAGCAGAAGGAGCTCCCGCAGCACTACAAGGCTATAGAGTTTTTCTGGATGGTTGATAAATAGCATATTTATTTTTTGGAATCTAGGGGATATCTGTAAATGGTCTTCTCACACTCCTCTTTGAGAGAATGGTAGTTTTCTGCCCCTAGAACTAATACTGGCCTTCCTCTATGTTTCCAGGTTTCCCATGACTTAACCGTATCTTTCCTTAACTTATAATCTGACTGTTTAACGCCTTCTTCAATTACAAGAACCAATTTAATTCTCCTTTTTCCTGAGTGTTGTAGAACTGATAGCTCTCTAGTACTACCTAATAGCTGTTAAAACTGAAGTTTACGCAGGTAAGGAATCTGTCAGGTGGACAATTAATTTAAATAGGTCAAGAGGGAAAGCTTAAAGCAGGAATGAATGGCTTATCTGAAAAACCAACCAACAAACAAACATACAAAAACATGGAGTATGAGAGATTGTTCAGTATTTAAGGGTTCATAATGCTCTTACATAGGACCTGAGTTTAGCTACCAGCACCCAAGCTGGGCAACTCACAAGTATCTATAACTCCAGCTCCAGGGAAATCCAATGCCACTGACCTGGAACTCATATGACATACTCCCAACAGAGACACATAATTATCCATAAAGTATATCTCTTAAAAATGTATTATGAGGGCTGAAGAGGTGGCTCAGAAGTTAAAAGCACATATGGCTCTTGCAGAAGACGCAAGTTCAGTTCCCAGCACTGACATGGCTGGTTGGCTCACAATTACTGTAATTCCAACTCCCAGGGGAACCCAGTACCTTTGACCTGGGTAGCTGAACTCACATGAAATACCCACACACTGGTGTGCACACATACCCCCCCCACACACAAATTAAAAATAATAAGAATGGATCTTTAAAGAAAAATGATACTGTATTAGAATGTTCAAGGATTTTACCTAGTGGGCATTACTGAGTTTATAACCGAGGCCTCAGCAACCAGGACCTGAGAGAAAGAGCAAGCGAACTGATGGCTGCCTGTGCATTCAGGATGCTGTGCCACATAGCCATACAGATGCCATCAGTTATGTTGTAGTTATTTAATGATGCTTCAGGTCTTTCAGCCTTTCAGTGTGCTGTACTTGCTCTAACATCCAAACTGTGACTTGACTCAGAACGATACTCAGAAAAGCTAAGACATACTGTATTTTCTTAATTCTGGGTCATCTTCACTTCATAGTCATTGGGTCTAATGCTGAATACGTTTAACAGTGATGTTTACTTACAAGCTCATCAGTTACCAAGGAGAGCAGGAATCCATTGTCACTCTCTCCATGCACAAACCTGTGTGTACAAAGAATCTTTTCGGTAGTTATCTGATGCTAATTTTGAAATTAAATTGGGATCTTGCTTATGGTATGAAAACCTTTCATTAAAGCACTGGATATCTATCCATCCAGCTGGCTTTTTAGAAAAGCAATTTTTAATTTATAAAAAAAGTGTGGTTTTAGTCAAAAAGATATGCCCAGGGGAAATAAAAAAAACAAACAAAAGCAAAAACACTGCTGTTTCTCAGAGGTATAGAAATTCTGTCAGGTCAAAGGGAACTGAGGAGATCAAGGTCTGAGCATGGATTATGACATGCCACAGGTTATCATGGTATCACAACTAATAATAACCTAATATTCTGAAGTATTTTTAAATATCACACATACATATTTACTCTTAGGTTATTACATACTACTGAAAGAAAAAGTATGTAACTATGATGATAAGACAAAATTATTGGCAGTTAAGATAAAGAATCTTCATTTACCTCCTTCCTCCTCCCCCACCTCCTAAAGTGACTGTAGGTGGTAAAAGGTGGGTGAGATTATCAAAATTGCTAGCAACAAGCAATTCAGGGTCCACAGGTCTGGTATGTGCTACTATCAGTTCATTAGCTATGACTAGATGCTTTTTTCAAATAAATACATATTTTAAAAGTTTTAAATTAAGTGTAGAAGGCTCAACTGAATTGTTTAATGACTAATACTTTTTTCTTTATGGAAATTTCTAGTTCATCATTAATTCTTGCACATTGTTGATTGAAAACTGTAAGATTTTGCTACATATTTAAATTTTTAGAATTTTTTCAAGATAGGGTTTTGAAGAATAGGGTTTCTTGCTCTATTAGATCAGGGTAGCCTCAAACTCACAGAGACCCACCTGCCTCTGCCTCCCGAATGCTGGGATTAAAAGTGTGTGCCACCACCGCCAGGTTCCTTAAAATATTTTAAAGAAAAGAATTCTTCAAAGTTGTTGTGAGAGGTTTCCACCAGGAAGTATACTAAAAAGCAACTGGTGCCGGGCAGAGTTAGTTAACCAAGTCTCCATATACCCTTGCATTTATTCCAGTATCAATTGAACTGATAGAAAATTTAATTGATGTCTAGCCTATGTTGCAAAAGCATTGACTTTTTTTTAATTTTAGAATCTACCATTTAATTGAATTCCATTCCAAGATTAGGATTTGTGTTCTAAGTCAGAATACACAGCTTCCTCCATCTTTTGTATTTTTGACTTTAAGAATAATTGTTTCCTAATGTGTCAATGTTAATATGAACTTCTGTAAAGCAAAATTTTAATATGTAAATACACTTAATTTTTTAAAAAGTAATTGAATACTTTTGTTTATTAGGGCTCTAGCGAGATGCAGCATGGAAATTGTAGTCTGATATCAACAGATCAGTTTCAATTCCTTTGATCTACTTAGGTTTCAGAAATGGATCTTAAAATAGTAGTTATTTCATGCTAAGATCTACAACTTGTTATTGCCACCTGTGCAACCAACTGCCTGCCACTATTCAAGGAAAGCCACATGCTAGCATGACCAAACTGTACATGTCTGTCATTAATATTATATCTGTAAGTAAATAAAACATAGCAATAGCATATCTTACAGTCACATATTACTTTTGAAACTATAATTGCTGCTACTTTTTTTTCATTTCTCATTCTGACATTTTATGTTGATATTACACAGAGAATTTCCTTTCAAAGGAAAAATACTTCACCCAATGGCTATGATGGACAAAGTTATGATTACTAAGTTTAGAAAATACATAAGGACAGTCTTTTATCAGAAAGAAAAAAGGTTTGTTAGTACAAATCAGAATCTGGTTTTATTTATTAGATTGCACAAGTGGCATGTCACATTTACCCATGAATAGTAATAATACAGTAAAATGCACTTTGGTAGATTAATGACTGCTGTGTCAAAGAACTGCACACACACACACAATTTAATTCTTGCATAAAGTTTTGAAATGATAAACTGTCAAAGTAAGAACTATGTATAATTTGAGTCTGAAATATGCATGTAAAACTAAAGAATGTGAATGGATGATAAAATACATTTACAATTTTTTTTATTTTTATATGTATGGGTGTTTGCTTCCATGTATATCTGTATATCATATGCACACCTGGTGCCCACCAAGAGGAAGGTGTTGGATCCCCTGAAATCAAAGCCACCGATAGTTGTGAGCTACCATGTGGGCACTGGGAACTGAACCTAGGCTCTCTGCAAGAACAACAAATGCTCCTACCTGCTTAGCCATTTCTCTAGCCTGACGAAAGATACTTTTCAAATGTACCTTAACTTGTACCATTCATTACATTGAAGATACTTTGACAAATGTCAAAAAGGAAATTAAGTCAAAAGATGTGACTACTAGAAATAAACATTTGTCTACAGAGTTCAGTAAACGTTACAAAGGGGAGCATAATGGTGTTGAGACACCTACTTGCAACAGCATCACTGGGGCCAGCCTCGTAGCCAGACTGAAGCAGGTCTGGACCTCCACAGTCCCAACGTGCAGCTGACCATGGGCGAAGATGAATTAGTAGAATTCCTTGCCACCTCTTCTGAGAAGTCAGTGTCAGTCTTGGATGCAACTCTATCGTTCAGAAGCAGTGGAGTGTGGCTGGGGCTACAGGACATCTAATACATTCCTGAGATTTAAGAGAAGTTGAGGAACAATCTGGTATCTGCTGAAACATTCAGACAGAATGTGGGTGATGGGCAGTCGCAGTTCAGTCTTTCACCATATGAACAGCTTAGAGTCCTTGAACTTCAGGTCACCTGTGGAGAGAATTGATCTTCTTCTTCCTGGCCTTCAAGGCACTCTCCTCTTCACCCGTTGGCTTTTCTAATCCAGATCGGTGGTGCCTACTTAGTTCATTTCCTTAGTAAGTAGAGTTTATACGGAGACAGAGGATGGTTGGTAGGTGCTGTTGATAGCCAAAGCCAAATGAAGCTCTAGATCCCATCAGGATTCTTCAAAACCTGTCCCCAATGACTGCACCTCTCTGGAATCACCTACTTCTGCCTTTTTGTCAATAAGATGGCAGAGCACAGAGACAGCAGGCTTTGTTTAAGTTCTTAACTCTTGTCATTCTGCAGCTGGAAAACCTTTAGTGAATCTCTTTCTCATGCGTTGTAAGATCCAAGTTATTTTAATATTTTCCATGGGGGCAGGAGCATGCTATGCATGGCTCAGTGCACACATAGGGGTTAGAAGACAACTTTCAGAAATTAGTTCTCTCCTTCCACTTTGTTGAGGCAAGGTCTTTCTTGTTTCTTTTTGTCTCCATAACCCAGGCTTGCTCTCCTACTATTCTCTGGCCATCTCCCACCTCCCGGTAGGACTGCTGAGATTAGAGATTCAAGCTTCTTTTCGTAAATTCTGAGATCAGGTTGTCAGGCCTACTTGGCAAGTTCTTGACTTTGGCCTTCTACAATTCTAAGAAACAGACTATGCTAATGTCTTGAAACCAGCACTCAGCAGCAATGTGGCCTGGGGAAAAGTCTTTGCACACTGGATGCTAGTCATCTAGTAGGAAACGGGGATAGTGGTGCTGCACTATATTGATCCTGTCATAGGGATGATATCGGCTTCTCTCTGGTGTTTACTAGCCACATGCCCAGGGTTTCAGTTTCTTCCCACCAGACTTGAATGGAGTGACATAGAGCACAGGATCTGGTATTCCATGTGGCCACAGCAACCTAGACTTGGAGAGGAGTTAACACTCCTAGTGTAAAATTTAACTAGTGGGGGAATGGGAGATGGAGAAATTCTGTCTTCTTAATTTCTCTCCACAAACTTTCTCCCAGTATAGTCTGTGGTGATAAGCGCCAAGCCATCTGGGTGCACTTGGGCCTCTTCAGGGGTTGTCGTGAAGGAGTGGAAGCTTGAAAGACACCACCTTTTCTCCTACCATTTCCACTCTTGCCAGCCCCACTTGCACTTTCTCACTTCTAACACTTTGGGTTTGAACCTCTCAAAGAGAGTATCAGTATTTGTATTCTATGTAGCTTTGAGATAGAAGAGAAGGAAGTTATTAGACTGGAACAAAAAAACAAAGCAAACTCCAGTGTAACTTCCTTCTGTGTATTCTAGATACTTGAATTCCTTGAGTTTAGGGCACATATTTTTAATTAATTTACTTATTTGGCTTTATTGAGATGAGGCTTCACTACGAGGCCCTAGGATAACCTTGAATTCATTTTGTATCCCAGGCTGGCCTCAAACTTGAAACAATCCTTCTGATCCAGCCTCCCAGTTTCTAGGAGTGGGTAGAGGCATGAGCCATGATGTTTGGCTTCAGGTTGCAGATATTAAGGAGTCTCTCCTGCCCTGCTCTCCCTGAAGTAGAGGGATAATGACTGTCTGGTCAATTTTTCCTGGTAATTTAGAACTCCATTTATGGAGTCAGTAGGCAATTTGACTTTGCAGCAAGCTAGTAGTAAGAAAAGAAATCATTTCTATCATCAAGTGACAGAGCCAGGATCTGAACCAGAATTTGTCTGCCCCAGAGGTAGGTCTCTTTCCTGAGGTCTGGCAACTTCTATAGGTGCTGGTGTAAGCCAAGTCTTGAGACAAGCAATGGGAATTCAGGTCTGATTCCTATGTTCAAGGAACCACGTTGGGGCAGAAATAGTCACCTAGGTGCAATGGCCAAAAGGAGAGGTAAGTCGGAAGAGTTTTCTAGAAAACATGATTCCAGTAAATGTATAACATTTAATAATCCCACAAGTGTTAAACAAAAGAGGTGAATGAAGAGGCAAAGACATCTCAGAGAGGACACCAGCAATGCTCAGGAGAGTCACTCCACAAACTTCTGTGACACGGAACCTGTGAGGAGCACAGATACAGCCAGAGGATGTGCAGGGGAGGAGGTCAAGAGACCGGGAGGTGCTGGGCTCTCCTTCCCTCCCTCCCCTCCCCTCTCCCTCCCATCCCTCCTTTTCCTCTCATCCTTTCCTCTGCTCCCCTGTCTTGCTCTGCACAGCTGAGTTGCCTGGCACTCACTATATAGGCTACTTTGACCTTAAACTGAGGGCACTCTTGCCTCAGCTTCCTCAGTGGTGGCTTAGAGACATAAGCCACCAAACCTGGCTTTCGTCAGGAATTATGCCACAACGACGAGGAAAATAATACAGTAACTGTGAGGTGACAGGAGATTAGCCCTTTATAAGAATTATTTCATATACCCTCAGCAAAATGTCACACTGTCACAAGTTAAATCACTCTTTAAAGCTAAAAAAGATCGTGTTTTGTAAAAAAAAAAAAAAAAAAAAAAAAACTATTCAGAAAAAATAAAGTAGGCTCTATCATGAACATAAGTTGTTTTAAAGGCTCTGGTTTGATTTTTTTTAATGACATAAATAATATGCTCAAGTCTTAGTATAAAGTACAATTAGCCTTATCAACTTGCCTTCATATTTTGGTAGAGGCGACTGGTAAACCAATACCTTGTTGCTTTCCCTTGAAAGTTGAACATGTGTGAAAAGAAATTTTGTTTTTTTTTTAAATGTTAGTTTCTTAGAAATACCTTACAGGCCTAAAAATAGAGGCTTCATCTAAGTATGTTTTTATTTTTTTAATTTAAGAAAAAAATAAAACCAAACACCAGAGAAGTATACTCTTGAAGCTACCAAAAGACTGATTATTCTGGTGATAATGCCATCAGCTGTGGCTGGGAATGTGGCAATACATAAACCAAAACCCCGCATAGTCCGGATTTCTGATTTCCCTTTGCTGTCAGTCTGCAGGACTTTGACAATTGTCTGCTTGCTCTGTTTCTCTACTCTGAAAAGCTATTACATGGAATATAAACCCTGAGTGTTTCTATAGCTTGGGATCTTGACTGTCCACCAAAGACTTCTGTGTTAAGTACTCAACTCCATAGGTGATGCTATTTGGAAATGGTGGATATTTATGAGGTGGGGTTTGGTAAGCGTTCCTTAGGTCATTGGGACTGTGCTGGTGAAGTGGATAATGGTACTTTGGTCTCTCTCTCTCTCTCTCTCTCTCTCTCTCTCACCTCTTGGCTGATGAGATGAGCATATTTCCCCCTTCTACTCTTCACTCCTGCATGTGTATACATGCATACATACATGCATATAGAAGCACACACACACATGCCCACAAAAGTGCACACGTGCACACACGATCACACAGTGTTTTTTGTTGTTGTTTTGGTTTGGTTTTTTGTTTTGCTTTGTTTTGGAAGGAACTGTGTTGCAGCATTCTGTGTATAATGAACCTGCTGTGAGCTCAGTCTTTTCCTGCCATTGAAGTCTATCCAACTCCCATAATATAATATCTTACCTGCCAGCAGGAATAATGCTTACTGGAAGATAGGTCAGAAGAGAGCTTTGCCAGCCCGCAGTAAACGCCTGGGGGTACATATTAACCACAAAGGAGATGATCAAGCCTAAATATTAGATGACAGATCTCACTGACACCTCAAAGAAGTTAAATCTAAAATTTGTTTAATGTTCAAAATTTAGTTCTTGAGTTTTCAGTTCACACACACACAATTTACACAAATCCATATAGAAGAATTTCTATTTTTCCCTTTTTTGAATAGTTTAGAAAAGCCTGTCTTTATGATATTCCAACTCACTTTGGTGGGAAAAAATGGACTCAAAGGAGAATATGGCTAGCTTCCAAGTTTCCTGCAAAAACTGGTGCAGTGGTGAAGAAGAATTGGGTAGAGAGGTTAAGTCTTTTGCTTGGATTATTTTTTAAAAATTAGGGAATGCATTCATCACAAAAAGTCTTACTGTCACGTTGATCCCTGCAGTTTCCACTGAAGACCTTTTATGAAGCTGATCAGTGAAAATTTTGAGTCAAGCACTGAGCTAAAAAAAGCAGTAGAAAGCTTGCAGCTATCCCTCCTGGAGAAAAGCTACTTTATTATTTATTCATTTACTTTAGTGCGACAGAGTTCTGAGGTATTACTAAGCAAAATGTAACTACAGTATATGAGAGATAAGTTGTTCAGATCTGGGTAAGATAAATGTTTTCCAGCTGGAAGAACAGACTTGGGCTTCCAGCAGAAACTAAATTCTCTCTACTGTCCGAAATAAGTAAAACATATGAAGCATTGCTTTTCAAGAAACTGGATTTCAGGTTGGACTTACATCTGCAATTGCAGCACTCGGGAGAATGAGACAGGACAACCTGCTTGGGATACATAGTGAGATCCTATCTCAAAAGAGGAAAAAAAGGAAGCATAAGACACAGGCAATGAATGACCATTGTCATAAACCACACATTGGGGTGACATTTGTCGCGATTCAGCCATGACGTGTTCACACATTCCAGGGTAGGGGCCTGTGGATAAGAAATGTCAGGCAGAATAGACAGAGAGAGGAGTAACCATCCTCAGTTCATGGTCTCACTCACATGTCCTCAAGGCATTTTCTGTAAAACCACGAGAGTCTGTTAAAAGGTCTCAAGAATTTATTTAGGTATAGGATAGGGACAAACACTCACTGATACAGAACCAATTAGATGCTGCTGCCGCTAATCCAGCTATTCTGCCCTAGGTGAAGAGCACCAACCACAAGCCGCCTCTCCCTCTCTCCACCTCCTGCTCAGCTACCACCACCCAAGAGAGTGCAAGAGCAAGAGAGAGCCCTGACCCTCTCCCTCTGTGTGTAGGCAGACAAGAGCACACCTAGGGCTTGCTGCCCCAAAAGTCATTGTCTAAATGGATCAAAATCCTGCCACACTCTGGCGAAAGGAACGTGTCACTTACATTTAGGGTGGGTCTTCCCACCACAGTTAATAGAATCCAGACATCTACTAGCAGGTCTAGAAGTTTTTTTCCCCAGGTGACTCTAGATAACATCATGTAGACAACCAATGTTAATCACTTCCTTTTCACTAGGCTGTTGAGATTTTTTTTTTTAAAAAAATTGATCTATAAGAGATTTTTAAAGCCTATAGTTCCTGGATATAAGTTCTTTATCACATAGTTGTGTTTTAAATACATATACATTCTCCCAAGTGAGGATTACTACTTAATCTAACAGTTGCTTATTTTATTGGTGTTCAGACATTCTTGTTTGATTGATAACATCTAAATTTCATACCTATGATGTTGTTCTCTGTGTTGTTTTCTTATCTATGTCACCGTCATAAAAATATTGTTTGACTTTAAAAAGAAGCTTTGTTGCTTATTGCCAGAATTTAGACATTTCTCTTAAAATAAATTTAATATAAAAACCCAATAGCATCAGAACTATTTATTGCGAATAATTTTTTTCTAATGTGTTGATTGGCTAACATGACTGACAAAAATCAGGTGACTCTATATTTGTAGGTATACCATCTGGACTCAGTTCCATGCTGTCCTCGTGATGGTAGCTCGTGATGGCAGTCATAAACTATAGTAGTAAAAGTCTTTTCAGTTTCACCTGATTCTTCAATATTTTCATAACTATCCAAGGTCTTTCACATATATACATATATAAATATAATTTAATATATATTCAGAATTGACTTAGGAAATGTCTCACCAGGGAAATGCAAATTAGAACTATATTGAAAATCCACTACCCGCCTGTGCTGGCTAGTTTTATGTCAGCTAGACACAAGCTAGAGTCATCTGGGAGGAGGAAACCCTGATTGAGGAAATGCCTCCATAAGATTGGTCAAGCCTATGGAATATTTTCTTAACTAGCAATTGACTGGGAGAGCCCAGCCCATTATGGGTGCTGCGGCCCTGGGTTCTGTAAGAAAACAAGCTGAGCAAGTCATGAGGAGAAAACCAGGAAGCAGCACCCCTCCATGGCCTCTGTATCAGCTTCTGCCTCCAGGTTCCTGTCCTCACTTTTTTTGGTGATGAACATGAACACTGATGTGGAAATGTAGGCCAAATAAACCCTTTCCTCCCCAACTTGTTTTTGGTCATGGTGTTTCATTATAGCAAGAGTAACCCTAACTAAGACACCAACCAACAGTATTGCTAAAATTAAACTCTGAACACATTAAATTTTTCTATAAGGCTGTGAAATAATTGGAAACTCATAAATTTCTGATAACAGGGTAAAATGGTACCATCACTATGAAAATATTTGGGTTTATCCATAAATGTCAAAAATATGTCCAACCTCTAACCCATCAATCCTGTATGTATGTATATGTATATAACCATAACACTTGTGTATAGTAAATAATCATGATTTTGGCCACCAACCATTCTAAGTAGCCACCAACTAAAAGCATACAGTGAAACACTAAGAAACAATATATAGTTATAAACTCTGTATACATCCAACAATATGAAAGCATCTTAGAACAGCACAGCTGGGGAAAGAAGCCAAGCATGAAAGAATATTTGTCTCTATGATCCATCTATCCAAAAAACCCAAGAACAAGTAAAATAAATCCGTAAGATAAAGTTTAGAAAATTGAGGGAACTTTCTATGGGTGATGCAAATTTCTATGATTTTATTTGTGTGGTAGTTGGATGGGTATATACATTGATAAGTATTCAGCAAATTATACTCGTATAATTGTGTATTTTTACTTTGCATGTATGATTCCTTAATACAAAGATAAAATAGAGAAGCGCCAGTTTGACTGGACAAAAAGCATAGTAGAATGGTTTCAAAAGCTGGAAAACTGTCAGCTCATGTAGACCCCTAAGAGTATACGATCTCCTTGTGTGACTGACAATTATAATGCGAAACAAAGGTAATTGTTGAAGAAATTACTAGACTGTCAGCCATCCTTGGTGTTGATTAGAGTGGGATTGATTGGGTGAAAACAAAGCACTGTATCATGAGACAGACCTTCGGTCAATAGGTGACCCTTTACTCCTTCAGAGAACAGTATGAAAATGGTAAGAACTAGCATCTGTTAAGCCCTTATTATGCAACTAGTTCTGCACACAGAAAGAGATTTGCACGTATTACTAACACAGGAGTCGGGAGATTAACTGGCTGAGTAGGGGCTCTTGGAGCCAGCTTTGATTCTCGGCTTTCCAAGTTACTAAGTTGACATGGCAAAAGGTACTTCATCATTCTAGACCTCTCTTCACTAGATTTTAAAGTGAGGAAATAGTAACAGCATCTTCATCATGGGGTCTTGTGAAGATAAAGTAAGATGGCCTTTATTAAACACTTAGAATAGTGTCAGACCATTCTCAGTGCTCAGTACTGTAATTAAGTTAACAATTTTAGCTTTTTATTATAAACCGAATTATCTAATTCAGATTTCACAATGGCCTTATAAGTTAGGTAAACATCTCTATTCTTATATTATTTGTGGGAAAGTAATGTTAAGTGTGGGTAAATCCTCTAAGGCCACTGATATAATTGTCTGTTATTTTAACTCTTCAAATCTTTCCTGATTCTCTTGATGCTTTCTTCTTCTCCTCCCCCTCCTTCTCCAACTTCCTTCTCCTCCTCCTCTTCTTTCCTCTCCTCCTTCTTCCCCTTCGTCTCCATCTTCTTTCTCTACTTTCCCCTCCCCGCTTTGGTTTATTTTGCCTGATGGTTTCAGAGTATTCAGTTTGTCCATCATGGATGGAGGGGCCTGGCAGCATACAATATGTTATATTAAGCAGATCATGACATCTCTGTAGTGATATTTCATCTGTAGTTTAATAAATAAAGCTTGCCTGGGGAAAGTAAAACACCCACACTAGTCACCCTTACAGTCAGGTAACACACACCAATACCACTAGTTGCCATAAAAACTAGGCGGTGTATGCCTTTAATCCCAATGATGCACGCCTTTAATTCCAGCCCTAGAGAGGATTATAAAATGGCAGGAAACAGCTCTCAGAAGCAGTCCCATTCTGAGATTCCTGGCGGCAGGATCGCCTTTTCAGACTGAGGTCAAAGTAAGGGCGTGTGGCTGGCTGTTTTGTTTTTTGGATCTTCAGGTTGAACCCTAATCTCAATCTCTAAGCTTTTATTAATTGTGCTTCATATCTCCAGGCTGATTTCTAATGGGGTATTCTTTAAATAATCTATGATAACCTTGTCAAAACCATTTCAAAAGTCGGAATATCAACTTTTTCTCCAGATTTCTTAGTTATCTTTGGTTATCCCGACACACCTCTAGTGATATCAACAGACGTCATTTCTTATGCAGAGAGCATTCTGACTGCTTCATGATTAGCAGTTCTCTTTTAATGATTCTGTTTATCAACCCTTTAACCAAGCATAGCAGAAAGATTTCAGTGCTGACTGAAATTCGGAAAAGAGGAAATGGGTTTGGACAAATTACTTAGTATCCTAGATTTCAAGATATACTATAAGAGCTGCAGTAGTGAAAACAGCATGGTGCTGTCATAAAAACATTTTTAAGACCCATATGAACCAACACTTCTATAGTGCACCCAATTTCTTACAAAGAAGACGACAATACACATTTGGAGAAAAGACAACATCTTCAACAAATGGTGCTGGTCAATGTAGACAGCTGTTTATGGAAGAATGAAGTTTAATATTTATCTCTGACCTGAACACAACACAACTCTAAATGGATCAAGAACTTTAACATAAGATCAGATAGCCTGTATTTGATAGAGGAGAAAGTAGAGAATACGCCTAAACTCATTGGCACAGGAAAAGACTTTCTAAAGCAGACCCCAATTAACACAGGCATTAAACCCAACATTTAACAAATGGAACCTCATGAAACTAAAGTGGCTCTGGGACAACAAAGGACACTATCACTTGAGTGAAGAGGAAACCTACAGAATGGGGACAAATCTTTACTAGTTATATACCTGACAGAGAGCTAGTATTTAGAATGTACAAAGAACAACAAAAAATAGGTATCAAGAAAGCAAACACTCCAACTAAGAAGTGGGACATGGAACAAATAGAGAGTTCTCAAAAAAGAAATACAAATGGCTGAGAAACCGTTCTTTCTAATGTTCAACACCTTTAGCTATCAGGGAAATGCAAATTAAAATTACTTTTAGATTTCATCTTGCCCCAGCCAGAATGGCTAAGGCCAAAATAAAAACAAAAACAAAACAAAACAAAAACCAAGCAACTACAAATGCTAGCATTGATGCAAGGAAAGGTGACACTTATTCACTGTTGGTGGGAGTGCAAACTGCTTCAGTCACTATGGAAATCAGTGTGGAGGCTCCTCAAAGAGCTAAAAGTAGATCTGTCACATTACCCATCTATACCACTCTTGGGCATATGCCCCCAAAACCCTATATCCTACCATAGAGATGGCCATTTATCTTTATTCCATTTCAGCTTTATTCACAATGCCAGGAAATGGAAATAGTTTAGCCAACCTTCAACTGATGAGTAGATAATGAAAATCTGGATATATTTACACAATTGAATATTATTCAGCTATATAGAGAAAAGAAATCTAGATCCATTCATTTGCCCACAAATTACAAAATGTCATTATTTTTTTCTGCTATGTAGTATTCCATTGTGTAAATGCACCACATTTTTCTTATCCATTCTTCAGTAGGGGGCATTTAGGTTGTTTCCAGGTTCTGGTTATGATGAACAATACTGCTATGAACATAGCTGAGCACATGTCCTTTTGGTATGATTGAGCATCCTTTGAGTGTATACCCAAAAGTGGTATTGCTGGGTCTTGAGGAAGGTTATTTCCTAATTTTCTGAGAAATTGCCATAGTGCTATCCAAAAGGGCTGTACCATACCAGTTTGCACTCCCACCAGCAATGCAAGAGTGTTCCCTTTTCCCCACAACCTCTCCAGCATAAGTTGTCATCAGTGTTTTTGATCTTGGCCATTCTTACAGGTTTAAGATGGAATCTCAGAGTTGTTTTGATTTGTATTTCTCTGATGACTAAGAATGTTAAGCATTTCCTTAAGTGTCTTTCAGCCATTTTAGATTCCTCTGTTGAGAGTTCTCTCTTTAGATCTGTACCCCAAAACATCATATTGAGTGAGGTAACCCAGACCCAGACAGACAAATATTATATGTACTCACTCATAAGTGGCTTTTAGACACAAAGCAAAGAAAAATCAGCCTACAATTCACAATCTCAAAGAACCTAGACAACAAAGAGGATCCTAAGAGAGACATACGTGGATCTAATCTACGTGGGAAGTAGAAAAAGACAAGATCTCCTGAGTAAATTGTGAACATTGGGACCAATGGGAGAGGGTAGAAGGGGAGGGGAGAGGAAGGTAACAGGCAGAGAAAAATATATAGCTCAATAAAAACAATTAAAAAAAACAAGAAATCATGAAATTCTCAGCTAAATGGATGGAGCTGGAAATAGTCATTGTGAGTAAGGTAGTCATTGTGAGTAAGACCCAGAAAGACAGATATCACATTTTCCCTCATTTGTGGAGGTTAGCTTTGAATCTTTAGATATGTGTGGGGTTTTTTTTGGAATACCCAGTGAGGTTAGGAAATTACTCCTAAATTACTAAGGGCTCCTGGGAAGTCTTTCAAGGAAAGAAAAATAGAACACACTGGCATAAAAGGTTAAAAAGGAATTACGGAACAAGAAGTATAAATTGGGTAAGAGGACGACAAGAGCACATGGTAGAAGAGGGAAACTGGTAGGGATAGATAGAGAACATTAAAGACCTTTCCAAAAAGTTATAAGGAAATCTATTACTGGAGAAGCTTCCTAAAATATATCTATGTACATAGAAAAAATTAAAAAAGGAGTTACCATTCATTATAGGGGTAACAACTAGACACTATAGGCTAACAAAAAGCTGAGTCACAAGAATGGGCTACTTCCTTTGGAATTGTTGGACATCAAGGTTCCAAAGAAACCCAAACATTACAATTTTGAGTGGGAACCCAAAAATGTGAGCCTATTCCATCTTGTTTGAAGGTCAGAGAGTTTGAGCTTATTTTTGCTTTATTAAAGCTGTTGACAACAGGTGTGGCTACAAAACAAGGTATCCTGACCTAGGGTGTGGTTACTTGGTGTTTAGGACATTAAAATGGCCCTTAGAGGTAGATCCGCTCCACCCTGACCAAAGGTCAGAGAATTCAAGAATACTTCTGCTCCTTCTTTTGAAATAGGAGGTTTGACTTAGGGAGTGGCTGCCTATAGGATACTTGGTCTAGGGTGTGTTCACTGCCCAAACCAAATTCTTTTCTTAGGAATTAATGGTTTGATGTCTCAAATATTGAAACAAGTAACTGTTCTGGTTATCATTTGTATCCTGTTAAAGCAGTCTTTTGTCTTCTCCCTCCCCACCACTTTTTGTATTGTGGTATAAAATTGTATGGAAAATTAAATGCAGGAGAACTCAGAACTCGGAACTCAGAAATTCAGCATTCGGGATCTGCTGAGTTGTCCTCCTAGTAGGCCAACTGTGTTGACCAGGGTTTTTGTTCCACCAGGTCTCACAGCCGTTTAGTTCCAAAGAAATACACAGACGTCTACATTAATTATAAACTGATTGGCCTAGGAGCCAGGCTTCTTATTAACTCTTATAACTTATATTAGCCCATAATTCTTGTCTGTGTTAGCCACGTGGCTTGGTACCTTTTTCAGCGAGGCAGTCACATCTTGCTTGCTCTGTGTCTGACTTCCTCTGTGTCTGGGTGACAACTGCAGACTGAAACTTTCCTCTTCCCATAATTCTTATTTCCACACCTCTACTTCCTGCCTGGCTTCTGCTCAATCAGCATTTTATTAAAAATAATACAAGTGCTGGGCGGTGGTAGTGCACACCTTCAATCCCAGCACTCGGGAGGCAGAGGCAGGTGGATCTCTGTGAGTTCGAGGCCAGCCTGGTCTACAAGAACTAGTTCCAGGACAGGCTCTAAAACTACAGTGAAACCCTATCTCAAAAAACCAATAATAATAAAAATAATAATAATAATAATACAAGTGACAGGATAAAAGACCATTGTCCCACAGCAATCCTATGTCTCTGTGTTTCTTATCTCTGTTCCTCCTACCTAACATTTCTAAACCTCATGCTCTTTACCTGGAACATATGAACCTGCCATGCCTATGATCAAGGCAGAAGTCACCCCAAAAAGGTGGCTCATGACATATGGCAGTCAAATGTAGCACTTATGACACTAATGATCTTGGTTACTTACTGTAACTTCATGGTTAGACCCTATTGCTGACAGCACATACTTGAGTCACTGGACATAGAGAAAAGCTGGCCTTGACCTGAAAGCTTACCTCTTTTGGTTAGCTTTCACAGTGCTTGGCTGTACATACCACTGGAGGGGAAAAATAATCATCACTCTTACCCAGTTGAACCCTGAGAGCTACAACAATGACAAGACACATCCTTTGGTGTCATAATGGTACACATGTTGTGGGAGTAACCCACTGTTTTCTGATTGGAGTTAAGTCCCACTCAGCAAGATAAAACTCATACTTAGATCCATTATTTTGCCAAGAATCTGGAGTTATACACATCATAAGCCCTAAGAGAGACTTACTGTTATCATCCTGCTAAACGGATATAGTACTAAACCAACTCCTATTGAATTATCATTATACCCATAGATACCTCTCCACCCTCATCAGAGATGTTTCTGTTTGTAGAAGCTGAAGATCAGCACAAAGACCTACAACTGGTCAAGATACAGAGAGAAGGAGACTGTAGAATGTTCAGCCCTAAAAGAAATTTAAGTGTTTGAATAAATATGGCCCCCATAGATTCATGTGTTTGAATGCTTGGCCCACAGGGTAGGTCACTGTTAGGAGCTGTGGGCTTGTTGGAGTATGTATGGTATTGTTGGAGGAAGTGTGTCATTTTGGAGACAGGCTTTGACAGCTCATATGCTCAAGCTATGCCCAGTGTGGGACACAGTTTACTTCCTGCTTCCTGTGATTACACATGTAAAACTCTCAGCTACTTCTCCAGTATCATGTCTGCTTTCATGCTGTTCTGCTCCATACCATGCTGATAATGGACTAAACCCAATTAAATGTTTTCCTTTATAAGAGTTGCTGTAGTTATGGTGTCTCTTCACAGCAATAGAAACCTTTGCCGGGAGGTGGTGGCACACGCCTTTAATCCCAGCACTTGGGAGGTAGAGGCAGGCGGATCTCTGTGAGTTTGAGGCCAGCCTGGTCTCTGTGAGTTCGAGGCCAGCCTGGTCTACAAGAGCTAGTTCCAGGACAGGCACCAATAACTACAGAGAAACCCTGTCTCGAAAATCCAAAAAGAAAGAAAGAAAGAAACCTTAACTAAGACATATACTATTTCCTCATTTCCAAAATCCAGGGATTATTGCAGAGGAGGAACCGGTAAAAGCATAATAGCCAGAGGTAGTGGATGACTACAAAGAAACATGATCTCTGAACACAGCCAAACAGATGAACATAGGAATTTGTAGTAGTTCAGACAATATGCAAGACCTGTGTTAGCCCAAGTCAGAGCAAATCCTAGGGCAGAGAGGAGAAATGGACACAAAGTTCTACCTGTCACCAAGGAGATATTGGCAAATATCAACCACTGGGGGAGGAAGGGTCAATCAACCATGCTCAGTAGAAAAACACATATCCAAGAATTTTTAGGCAGCAGAAATTGGCATTAATGAGGGGGATACAAAGTTGGGTGGGGAGGGAAGCAGTGTATCTTTGGAAAAAGCTGGGGGAGGGAGGTTGTATATGATCAAAATATATTGTACAAAACTCTCAGAGATCTAATAAAAAGATATGTTCATTTTTACTTTATATGTATTTGTGTTTTGCCTGTAGGTATGTATATATACTACATGCATGTAAGTCAGGAGAAGACATCAGAACTTCTTGAACTAGAGTTACAAATAGTTGTGAGCCACTTTACACGGGCACTATGAACCAGACTATGGCAAATGGAACCATTGATAGCTTTCCTGTAAGAAACCTTACAAGAGCACCAAGCGCTCTTAACCTCTGAGCCATTGCTCCAATCCCTACTTCCCATTTTAAGCATGGAACTGCTGAAGTTGTAGATCACATGACTCAGACCCTCTTTTGCACTTGGTGTCTAAAAGCTATTTTAAAAAATATAATATAAAAGGCATATAAAGTCAAGTAGTAAGAAAGAATATGAGGGGAGAAAAAGATGTTCGTTAATTTAAATTAGGCTTGTTTTGTATTCTGTGACCTTTTATAAGTTATATCATTTCTTCATTTTATATTCAACTAATACTGTTATAAAGACTTGGAAAAGGGCAAAGCTGATCTCTAAATGTCACATGATTTTCTGGTGTTTCTTTTAAATGCAACCTACCTTTTGTTTTCTTCCCTCAACAGGAAAACTATCAATATGCTTCATAAATTATATGTCTTCAGAAATTATGAAAAACTAGGGTCATTGTTGAAAGCCATCCTAATATACTTCCAGAAGTTGCAGTGGTCCACTTATTTAATAGAGATATCCCAAGAAAAAAATGCCACAAATTATTGGCTATTGTATATTTTGAATTGTGTACACAATGAAGATACAGAAATCCAAAGTTCATGGCTTATCCAAAATTCGAAAAAATAAAAACCAGTTAGTATAGTGTTAGCTTTCATTGTCAAATTGATATAGCCCAGAGTCACCTGAGAAGGAAGTCTTAAGCAAAAATTGCCCAGATCAGACTGGCATGAAGGTGTCTTGGTTATTAATTGACGTAAGAGGGCTAAGCCTATTGAGGACAGAAGCTTTCTCTCTCATGTGGTCCTGGGATGTATAAGGAATCTAATCAAGCATGAGTGAGCAAGCAAGACAGCAAGCATTATTCTACAGTCTCTGCCCCAAGTTCCTACTTGAGTTCTGGCCTTGGCTTCCCTCACTGAAGGACTATGACCAGCAAGTGTAAGTCAAATAAATACTTCCCTTTCTTAAGATGCTTTTGGTCATGGTGTCTGTCAAAGATATAGAAAGAAAACAAATATACAGTTAGCCAGAAATGACAACAACAACTTTACTATACTTGAATGTTTCGTGACTATAAAGACTCACAAAGTTTATGTAGAAGCACAGAGTATGGGCTGTTCACGGATTCTTCGCTATGTTTGTTCTTTCTTTAGGAAACAAGGTTTCCCAAACAGGCAACTTTTATGCTTTGTGTCTTGAAAACTGCATATGATTGTCCTGGTTTGGAGTGAAGATTCTAGAAGAGATTCCAGTATTTGTAAAAATAATTAATAATAATAAGAAGAACATCATCTTTGGAAAATTCAGTGTTTATTTGGAAGGTAGTAAAGAGATCATGGTTCATGAGATCCAGTTGAGCACAAAAATTTTGGGGACAGGCCATGGCCTTGTAACATTATGGAAAACCTGGATCATCCTTGAATTTTTACAGGACATTTCAAATGTCATCTCGACTAGCCAGGTGTCATGGAACATGATGATAGGGCTGAAATAGTTGAACAATGTGATTTCACCGATTATCAGTTTATATTTCTAATCAAAGGGTTCTTTAAAGGGTCCTTTAGTTATGGGTCCAGCCAGTTCCAGGATTAAATGCAGACTGAAGAATGTGGTCACACTCAACATATGCTTAATAGAGGTAGCAAATAACTGAGTCCAACAATCAATAAATAAGTAGTTCAAAATAAACTTCTGTATTCACACTGTTTTACAGGAGCAATGTTGGAATTAACTTTAAAACAGTTAATCAGAAGGGCTGTTTGGGAAAGATACATAAAAGCCAAATCATCAAAATTTGGAAAATTATCAACATTGGGAATTGGGTGCATCGGTTGTTTTCTATTTATTTTTGAGTATTTGAAAGTTTTTCACAATGAAGTCATTTTAAAATTTGATTTTGAAAATTACTCAATTTCTAGAAGAATAATTATCCTGGTTTAAGAAAGAATTAAAATGTAGACAGAAGTTTCTGTCCTGTCTGGTACTGCAGCCACTCAGTCCCAAAGAAACGCACAGAGGCTTATATTAATTATTAACTGTTTGGCATATTTCAGGCTTATTACTGACCAGCTCTTATGACTCAAATTAACCCATAAGTCTTAACTATGTTTAGCCATGTGGCTTGGTACCTTTTCTCAGTAAGGCATTGTCATCTTGGGTCCTCTACATCTGGCTGGTGACTGTATCTGCCTTTCCTCTTCCCAGAATTCTCCTAGTCTGGTTGCCCCGCCTATACATCCTGCCTGGCTACTGACCAATCAACCTTTTATTAAACCAAAACAAGTGACAAATCTTTACAGTGTACAAGAGCATTATCCCAAAGCATTGAACTTCTTTTCAGCGTTAGGTATTAAAGCTATTGCCTTGCACATGCTAGGCAACTGCTCTTCTACTAGCTGTACTCCTAAGCCCAAGACTTAATGTTTTAAAAAATGAGAATGTAGGTTTGTGACTTTGAAAACTAGACAGGAAGGAAAACCTTGCACATTATAAATTTTTGTAGTCAATACAACTTTAAAATTATTACATTTATATTTATTTAGTGCGTTTGTTGCGGGGAAGGAGCAGTCAGTGTATAACTTGCAGGCATCAGTTCTCTTTTTCTACAGTTAGGGCCTGAGGATGACGTTTAAGTTGCAGGCTTAGGAGGGATTACCTGCTGCGTCCTCTCACCCACCTGTCAGTGTGGATGAGACTTCGGCTCTAGTTTATAAGTGTCAATCTTAGCATGGCTACAGGACCTTTTGTCTCAAAACCTCTCCACATCTCGTTGAATGACCAAAACTAACTTACAAGAAATTAGTTAATTTTCAAATATGAAAACCCCACCCTCACTTCAAGAAGTCTTGTAAAGCAGTCCAGGAGTCTGTACTGTACTTAGGTGATTATTTCATAAAATTTGTCAAAAATATCTTTTCCAGGATTTCTGAAAGTTATATTTTAGTGCTAGAAGAAATTAGGCTAAGACACAAAAACATAGTCGGCATATAATAAGTATATCCATTGCTTCTATTTCAGGTCTTTGAATTCTTTTAAGCTAAACTGAAGAAATATATAGAGCAAAGCCATTGATTCATATCTCCTGCAGACCATGCAATCAATTGAGTTACTGCTGCTAAATAAAGCCTGATTTTAATAATTGATCACTGAGGGAGACAGGCCAGACCACCAGCAAAACCTTTGCTTTGCAGGTATCACCTTTAGATGGGGATGCTGGTGCCTCACATTGACTCAGCCTCTGGACCACCTGTGCTGATCTGAGCACCTTGTGTGTTGGGGCAAGGTGGATAATGAGGGCCCAAACTGCAAACTGACATTTAAATGATGTTTCTTCGGCTAGTACACAGAAAGTAAGAATTTGCAATGAGGATGCTATTGTATGAAGTGAGGTAGACAGGGGCTAGGGGCAGATGCTAGAGATGGACTGGGGTTTCCATGTCAACTCACTTTGGTCCAGAAAAGGAAATACATCTTCACAGAAGTAGTGTACGCTCCCTTGTCCAGGAAAGGAAATACCTCTTCATAGAAGTAGTGTATGCTACCAGAACTTGTACTCTTATTTGTTTTTTTTTTTTTACTTTTAAAAAGTAAAGTTCTATTGAAATAGTTTAGTAATAAAATAGACTAAAAACTAAACAAACAACAGAAAGGAAAAGAAGCAGAAGACCATAGGAATAAACGATCTTTAGTAATTATCCTAATAAAAGAAAAGTGCCTGGTAATAGTTATTGGAGGAAAATATCGTTACAAATGAGTCATAGCAGATTTTAATTGCTTTTAAAAATTTAAGGTAGTATGGAATCTGGACCTAATAATCAAATGCATTTCCTTATTTAAATTTTGTAAGGAGGTGAAGTTAGGCACTATCAGTCATAAAGAAATTCAAGCTATGTAAGTGCTAGAAGCATCAAAATCTAAGAATTGGAGGGAAGCAAAAATAATACTTAAAAATTCATTAATTTCTCTGAGTGAAATCTAATATCTGAAGAGGCCTTGTTTATCTTGACTTGAAATCTAATATCTGAAGAGGCCTTGTTTATCTTGACTTGGTCAAAACATTGAAAAAAAGTAATATAAAAAATCATATACACATTGCACAAGCAGAAAACCTCTGTTTAGACTTCATTTGTTTATGTTTATGGAAAAATAGAGAAAGGAAGGAAAAAAAGGAAGAGGAAGAAAAGGAAGGATGAAGGGAGAGAGCAAAAGGCTTTGCTTTCCTGTTTTTTTTAATGAAATTGATTTCCAGCCTTTCCTTTAATAACCAGAAGAGTTGAAAGTTAGAGATGTTGAAGATTTTAATGTTTGATAGCCTCAAATTTAAAACGCAGCACCTAGATTCATTTGTATATATATTTTTAAGAGTTCTTACAGTAGATCCAAACCAACAATATCAAATGGAAATTATTTTTGAGTTGATTAAGGATCTTCCTTCTCATACTGGATTTACAATTAGAAACTCAAGTCTCAGTGATGGAGGAGGAGGAAACTTTTAGATATTTTGAAAATGACTGAAAATGTAGGAGTATTGGGGAAAGGTGAAAATTTGAGGCATGAACTTATCAAGAAACCCAAGACTGACTAGAAAAAGCACGCAGTGTGACATGAAAAGCCAGGGAATGAAGGGAAAAAAGGAGAGTTTGGAAGAATGGAAATTGTCCATTTTGATTTTCTTAAAAATAATTTTTAAAAGTCAAGAAGTCATGCTAAGCCAGGATAAGAGTGGTAGAACAATAACAAAATAATGTTGTTATAATAATATTTTTTTCTTCTCATGTGATTCTACTTTCTCAATACTAGTAAGATTGTTCCCCAGGGATGCGCAGTGATCCAACGTGTAATAACTGTTGAAGGTAAACCACACTGCGTCCTTACTACAGTGTCTTGCGGAAAGGCTGTTTGTCTATAAAATCACTCTCTTGCAGTACGTTTTCTCCGCACCTGAATGTAAGCATGAGAATTATGAAAGTAAGAGGATTTGTAATCCCAGAATCTAATTATAAGCTTTTCATAAACTTCAACACACATATCTCCCTAGAATAATGTTGGTATTATTCTATAAGGGTCTGATGGATATTCTAGTGCATGTTAACCAATTATATTTCAGTCTTTGCAAAATGTAGACATATACATAAAAACAAACGCAATTTACAGATAGGTTATAGCTAGGCATCCTATTTTCTAGGATTTCCTAACTATGAGATTGGGAAGAACATTTAGATTACCAAATGGATTAAATCTAATGTCAGTCACATCTTTAAACGCCATTAGAACTAATTTAATTCTCAATCTTGAGTTGGATTTGACTTCTACTAGCAATCTGAAAGTTTAGCTCTTATTCCTTTGAATCCTAGCATTTTTCTTATGAGAAAATTTCTCAACATTTGTTAGATAAACCTCCCTCCCTTCCCTTTCTATAACTAAATTGATTTTTATTCTTAGGGAGTCTTGAAGTTTAAGAATTAAGTACATATAAAGACAAGATATGATTGACTCCTGTCCTGAAATTCTATCTTAAATATCACATTAATAATAAAATGTTTCATTTAGAATACCTCCAGCAGCAACTTCTGGGAGCCTTGGCATCCTCTTCCCCATCTTCCTTTCATACTGTTCTCTGTGAGTCCAGCCCACTCTCTGTCCATCAAGCACCTTGTAGGATAGAACAAGCCTGCAGACTTATTTATGTTTTCTTCCCCGGAGCAGCCTTTTTAACTTCATTCACTGTGCTGCTTCAAATCTTGGAGAAATATGTTCTAAAACTGCTGTTCTTCTGTAATAGTCAACTCTGTCATAAGTGATTTTTAAAAAATATGTATAAATTTAACTATAAAAATATGTATTTATTTTATAAATTAACATGTACAAATTGTAAACTAACAGGATCATTTAATTTGGAGAAAAAAAGCTTGAATGATTTACTAATGTTAAACTTGGGATGGGAATATATGATTGCTGGAATCTAATTAATTTTTGTTATACATTATGAGTAAATGTGTTACAATTTATGTAAAAAGCTCTTTCAATGATCTAATAAAGGAGAACCATTAAATAACATTAAATACCAAAAACCTTATTAAATGATGGGTGGTTTATTAAGGTAAATTAACCCTGCTCTTTCTAAAGGCACCAAAACACTGTAGCTGCTCATGAACTTCAGATTTGACATTAACACTTTGTGGAGACATAGGGGTGTAAGTGAGAAAGACAGCCATGGCAGAAACACACAGTGGTAGAGAGCAAACCACAGGAGTGTGGCCTTATTAGACAACGACCTTCTAATAGCATGATGTAAATTTTGTTCTTCAGGGGAAATGTTTTTAAAAAGGTATTCTTTGGAGAAGGATGCTTTTTACTTTTTTATTTCATTGGGTGAAGCCTTTTGCTATGAAAGCAGCATATGACCAGAGAATATATCGCTCAATGTTAGACTGCCAATGTAACATGAGCAAGACCCTGGGTTCAACGCCCAGCATTACAAAATAACAAAACAATGTAACAGTCCCACCAAACCCCATAAAGGTAACATACCACCAGCACAGAAACATGACTTAACATATAAGGTAACATAACACCAGCAGAAACATGACTTAACATATAAGGTAATATAACACTAGCACAGAAACATGACTTAACATATAAGGTAACATACCACCAGCACAGAAACATGACTTAACATATAAGGTAACACACCGAATCCATGAGTTTCAGTTATGAGTTATTTACTATACTACAGGAGACAAGTCAAATTTCATAAAGGTAATAGAACTGTAATTAGTATTAATCTTATTCTAGAGAAGACTGAAAAGGCAGATTTTAAAAAAAGAATTATTGCTTATCAAGAGCAACACAGAGTTTTTGTTCAGTGTCTAGCTTTGTTCATGTGATGCCAAGGGTGCAGTATGGAATGCCATAGGAACTTTAAAGAAGTTTATAACTATCATATAAAAATTAGTTTCAGTTTCCCAAGACTTCTTTTCTTTCTTCTTTCAGTTTTGTTTGTTCATTTGTTTTATGTTTTTTTTGTTTGTTTGTTTTTGTTCACCTTCGTAGTTAAAATTCATGGAGAGCTTTATTTTTCTTCATGGTACTTCTGAGGTACATGAAAGAGATAAAAACATAAAGGGGTATGGGTCAAATCTAAACTATCTTTATAAAGAAACAGATTGCCTGTAAAAATAACTGTACACACCTCTGCTTTGGGAGCAAAACACAGGATTTCTAAATGAGAACTATTTGATAAGCATAGACATTTTGCACACATATGTGAAAATAAATGGCTTAGCAAACTCCAGTTAACGGAAATGATTTATGTTTGATGTTAAAGAAACTTATGTGAAGTGGTCTTGTTTTTCTTTGTTTTTTTTCCAAAAAAATTAATGGACTCAGCAGGATGCAATTTAACATCCAGAGGAAAAACAATACTTTATTGGACTGAGAGAATGGGAGAAAAGAATTTTAATTTTTATATTCTGTATTTTAGTACAAAGCATTGATAGGAATTAGTTTAAAGGCAAGCTTCCACTGTTTTCAAACTAAGTATTTCAAAAAGAAACTAAAAACATTGTCAAAGGTTAGTCAAAACGATAGGAATATCATATTTAGAAAAAAGCAGGCTTTTCTTAAAGAAGTTTTTTGTTTTTGATTTTAGTCTCATGAAAAGCTCCCAAGGCTTCTGCTTGAGAAGCATACATATATATAATCACGATAGCTTTGCATATCACCCAAAGACATACAAGAATGCATAGAAATCTTTATCTAGAGAAATTTTACATTACGTTCGAAATTTGACTTTATTTCACAAGGATAAAAAGAAATCTAAGGGTAAAGAATTAGATTAGTGTATGCATTCAGAACCAGAAAACTTCAAGTAGAATTTCTAGTTCTCAAAATCTGCTGATTTAAAGACCTTCCCAATGGACTATCACAATTATCTGAAGACTATAACTTATTTTAAGAAGATAAAACAGCATCAGCCATATTAATAAATACAATTGCAAAATGCATATAAAATGTTCTTATGCCTAACCATCTAGAAGCAAGCTATTTTACCTATCATTGTAAGGATAAAATGCTTTTAAAAATGCAAACATTTCAAAATCTGAGAATAGCCATGCCAGTTTACAAGCAGTTGTTCTGGTAACGAGGCAGTGATAGGACCAATCATGGTAACCTCTCATTTCTATTTTATTGAGTTACAAAAGGCAATTCTATATCCCATTATTCCAAAGGGGTGGAGGTTGTTCCCTCTTGCTTACACGTGTGAGAATTTCTGATGTTTCAGTGCACTCTTGCAGTGCAGCCCAAGGCAGCTGCAGCATTTCCCACCAGGAAGGCAAGGAGCTAGGAGGGTGCGAGGCTTGAAGAAACAATCCTGGAAAACCACAAAACAGCTTCTTGGTCCTTACCTCGCAAATTACCTTTTAAAATCAGACCCATAAAAATGCAGCTTATTATCTAAAAATTTCAAAGAGGATCTTTTGTTAAAGATTAACAAAAGAATGACTATCCTAATTCTCTTTAAAATGCCAACCTTAAAAAAAAAATTGAACTCTTAGTCTTTTTGGAAAGTGCTTAAATCATCTGGAGACAGATATCACTTGGTGTCCTTGTTTTCTAACAAATGGCATTTTCCATTGTTTGCATTAATTTCACCCATATTCGTTTTAAAAATCACAAGGCCCCTATCCTCATCAGCAAAACAAAGATGAACGATTTATCATATAAAACCAGTAATTACATTCTGATTTACGAAAGATTTTTGTTTCTGCTTTTCGTCTGTTTTTAAGAAGTCCTCTCGTGATTAACTGTAAACAGGAATGGTTTACACCTCAAATTAGAAGCCATTAATTAGCATGACGAAGTCAACTGCAAGATACACAGATAATTTAAATTATTTAATCACTAATCACCTTGGCTAAACTATAATATTCTCTTTCAATAACCTTCAGTGGGTTATCGACCGGTCAGTAATTTACCTCCATATCAGTTAGAGATAAGTATTAGCTAGCGTCCTTTCCTTTTCTTCAGGTTTATATTAGCCCTTCTTGTAAACACTTTAAAAAGCTTTAAGGTTCTTCACTCCCAAATCCCTAATTAGCCATCACTAGCCTTTTTGTAATAAGGGGGAAAAGATGGTCTGAAGTACAAATCTGGAGTTCCTCTTGTCCGTTTAACAAAACAAAAACATTTTTTTTAAAAAATCGAAGGCTTCAGGCAATGGTAGTAATAAAAGAAATATGCAGAGGTGGCTTCGGGAAATAACGGGTTTGCAAAACGCAAGTGCCTCACAAAAAAAAAAAAAAAAAAAGCAGCCCGAACCTCTATTGCAATCCACGGCACTCCAATAAATTACACAACACTTGCACAGGCTGCAGAAATATTGCAGGACAAGACTTACACAGATGCCAATCCGCAGCATTTATACACATGCACATGGCAAGACAGAAAGCAAACACTAGCGTTCAAGTCGGGCAGGGCGGCGCGATCCCGACTTGGCCCAGCGTGAGAGTGCTCCCTGAGTGTCTCTGTGCGTGCGTGAGAGTGAGCCCCATCCTCCCGGCATTTCCCCTCTTTGGGCAGTTTTGCTTCATTTGTTTCCTATTTCTGCTACATAGAAACTAACTTCCATCTCAGCCCAGCCAGCGCCGCTGAATAGAGCCTGTGCTGCGGCTCCGTGTGCGTCAGATCCCTCCGCGCAGCCGTGCCGGCCCCCTCCTTCCCTCCCTCCCTTTCTCCCTCCCGCGGGCGGCCTCCTTAGCGAAAGCGCCTGCCAAGGAGCCCGCCGTTTCGGCTCCGGCATCTTCTCGGGCTGCCAATAGAGAAATAAGTCGCGGCCTGGGCCGCGCGGAGGGGTGTCAGCGCGGGCGCTAGGCCTAGGCCGAGGCACTCCTTTTCCCGCGGGGGGCGGGGGCGGCGAGTGCGGGCCGCGAAGGCGCGGACTCCTTTCTGTGGCGGAGGGATCCCGGCGGAGGCGGCCGCAGCCGGGCCGCTGCCTGAGAGTTGTTGTTTCCTCCTCCTCCTCCTCCTCCGCCTCCGCCGCCGTTGCTTGAATGGTGGAGCCGAGGCTCGGCTCGTGAGCACACACTGACAGCTACAGGGCAGGCGGCGGCACCGTCCCCGCTTCCCCTCGGCGGCGGGCTGTCCCGCCGGCGGCCCCGAAGTGACCCGCAAACATGTCTCGTGAGAGGAAAGGCCTCTCGGAGCTGCGATCGGGTAAGTCGGGCGCTGCGGGGCCGCCGCGCCGGGCGGACTCGCCCGCGGGCCCCCGCCCCCCGCGGCCGCTCAGCCCGTGTCTCCCCGTCCCTCTCTCCCGCGCAGAGCTCTACTTCCTCATCGCCCGGTTCCTGGAAGATGGACCCTGTCAGCAGGCGGCTCAGGTAGGCGGCGCGCGTCGCGGGCCGGGCGGGCGGGCGCTCGCGGTGGCCGCCCGCGGGCGTGGGGGAGGGCGGCGGCGGCGGCGGGGCCGCGGCCCGGGGCGCGGGGCTCAGCGGTCCCCGCTTTGTTGTTGCAGGTGCTGATCCGCGAAGTGGCCGAGAAGGAGGTAAGGGCGCGGCGGGTCGGTGCGTCCCGCCGCCGTACGGCCTCGGTCGGGCCGCTGCGCGAGCCCGGGCATCGAGCGGGGCGAGGGGCGCGGGGCGCGGGGGTCCCCGGCGGGGCGCGGGCCGGGCTGGGGAGGGGAGCGGCGCGGGCCGGGCCGGGGGCCGCGCTCACCGGGCGTCCTGTCCCCGCAGCTGCTGCCCCGGCGCACCGACTGGACTGGGAAGGAGCACCCTAGGACCTACCAGAATCTGGTGAGACATTCCCAGCGCACAGCAAAGAAACTTTTCCCCGAGTCGAATAAAAATTGAATTTCCCGCAATTTTTTACAGAGACAAAAACTTGGCCTCGGAACGGGAAAGCTGCAAAGGCCACGGGGAGGGTTGGGAGGCAGGAGCGGGGGTTGCGGGGGGCGGCGGCTGGGGGTGCGGACGCCCCGGGGCCGCAGGGGCCGCGGACAATTTATTTGTGATATTTTGTTAATGTGCTAGAAATAAAGATACGTCATGAGTGTTGTGCAGTGCAAGGCCGGAGGAGGAGGGGCCGGCGCGCGCGTCCGTGCGGGCGGGCGCGGGCGGGCGCGCGCGCGCGAGGCGGCGGCAGCGGGAGCGGCGCAAGCCTGGAGAGCGCGCTCGCCAGCTCCTAGCTCGCTTTGCACGCGCGGCCGGCTCAGCTTTCTCCAGACCCACACAATAGCTAGTGACTAACTGCTCCGAAGTGGCATTAGCATTTCACAAGGAGGCCATTCAGGCTACGGACGAACCTTGGCAAGATTTTTCCTTTTTTCTTTCCTTCCTCTCCTCTTCCTTTTGCTTTCCGTAGATCTAGACGTAGATTTTATTTATTTTTATCTTTTTTTCTTTTCAGTTGGAGGCGTTCAGATAGATACTTGGTCTTAACTACCCGGCGGCACATTTTGCATTTACAAAACATACCTGCCGAAGTATAAATTTAGAAGTTTTAAAAAGCGTTTTCTAATTTTGCTGATTCTTGGGGTATATTCCCTTCTTTTATTAAAAACTCAATAATGGAGGGCATTGAAGAGTTTGATTTTTATCTTATATAGTTACCATGGGCTGGACCTTGGGTCTTCATTTTTTGTTTATATTGAGATGTTTAATTGTTTAAAAAGAATTACTTTTTAAAAATAGTTTGTGGGTTTTGCAAGGCAATAATTGTAAAAAATTGCTCCCCCCAAATGAAGCTATCTCTTGAGTATTGTGAATGGAAAGGAAAGTCTTGGTGCTAGTTTACTTTAAGGGAGCTGTGGTTTCCGCAGCATCCTCTACGTACACTGATTGACGTTGTTTGTACTAACGTGTTGAATAGTCAGTTACAACAAGGGTCATCGAGCAGCTGAAATTCAGACGGTACATTGAGTAAGTGTTCTGAGCCGCTTGTGACTGCTCGAGGTAGTTGCGGTCATTCGTGCTGTCAGGGCTGTCGTGAGTAGGCAGTTTTTTAGGAGTTGAGAATGACTGTCTTAGGTGAGGTGATGGCATAACCTGATTCTCATAGCTTTTGTGTGGTTTTGAATAGGACTCGCATAGCTTTTGTGTGCATGTGTTATGATTTAATATAAATATTGATGACTACGTGGTTGTTTAGGCTTAAGAAAACCGACGGGAGACTGTTGCATCCATGCTTAAAGTTCAAGTAGCGATTTAGGATATGGGCCAATCCCAAAGTGATTGGTATTTGAAGTAAACTCCAAGGTTTACTACTTGCAGTGTTTTAAGTTTTTAGATTTATACTTTTTTGGCAAAAATCTTCAGTATATTTCCATGTCTTCCTTGCTGTTTAAGAAAAATCTACTCTAAAAATACTGTCACAAAGATACGGTGAGTTTTACCAAACTCGTTTTTCCTCTCTTTTAAAAAGCCCACAAATTCCAAGTCACTAAAAATTGTCTTAGACTTTTGATCAAAGCAACTAATAGTGTTTGACTAAATAATGGGAGTGGCTAATTGGTATAGGAATATCATTTTGTTTTTCTGGTGAAAACACTAATGCAGATTTATATTTAGACCTAATTTAATTTTAGAGAGGGTTCTCATTGGCTCAGATAGTAAAATGAAATATTCATAGTTTTTTCAGGTTTCTTAAATTGTCTTTCTTAGTGTGTTATTTATGAAGAGCCACATGCTTTGTACGAAGGTGGTTTTTCTTGCTTGAAGAGTCTTAATCTCAGCAGTCACCATGGCTTTACTCTGAAGACAGGTAAAAACTCTAACTGGAACTTGGAGTTGATTCTTGTTCTCTTTTATTTACTCAGCATAAAACTGCTGAGTGCAAGGCGCCCTTTAAAATACTTGTGGATCCATCAGTCCTGTTGCTGAGGTGTGTGAGAATATGGCTGTGCTCATCTCACTGGAATTGCTGTTTTAGTTGGCCTTAAAAATATTTTGGTTGCCAGGTTTCTGAGATCAGGAAATTTTCTGTTTTAATAAACACATGCAAACTCTCTTGTATATTCTTTTGTCTTAATTTAATTTCATAATTTATAACTTAAAGTTTTACTTTTTATATGCATCAAGTTGAACTAACAAAAATTGCCTTAAAATTATCTGGTGTGTGAAAATGTAGTTTCAGTAGTCTATACTTGTACCTGGAAATGGTTTGTTGGTGTATTAACCGATGAGCTGAACAATATTTTAAGTGGAAAAATTCATGTGAAATTGGAATTTTCTAGACAATCTTTAGGAAAGAGATGTACGTTTGTACTTGAGTTTAAAAATAAGTATTGAACAGCATTACTTGAAATACATTGATTGGAATTACATTGGAATAGAAGTCAGTTTTGGTCCAGAAGAAAATGAAGTGTTTAGTGCAAGTGCAGTTTTGAAAGTTTTATAAGTTAAAAAAAGTAAAATTCATACATATATGTGTGTATATGTATATAATTAGAAAAGGCAATTCTCAAGAACTGAGAATTTTGTGTTTGCTATTAAAAGAATGATGGATTATTATCTGGTCGAACGAACACTTAAAATATTTTAAAAGTGAATGGAATTTGATAGGATATTAAAATTGTTTTGAGGTCTGATTTAAGTTTATTCATAGTTTATATTTTTTAACCTATAGTTTTTTTTTTAAGTAAAGGACATTTTTCAAGTATTTATCAGAATTCTTTTAAATGAAGCCAAGTATTAAGCCAAAAAAGTATTTATTTTTTAAGACAGGCTGGCCTTGAACTAACTGTCCCTGTAACTGAAGTTGACCTTGATTTTCTGATGTTTCTGCTTGCATTCGCAGAGTGCTGGGATTACAGAGTGGTTTGTGCAGTGCATGTTTGATGAACACTTCACAGATTGAGCTAGCTATATCGTCAGTCCGTCCACATTTGTAGAGTAAGAGTTCTATGTTTTGGACAGTGGCTCAGTTTTTTACTATGGGATTTCACTTACCTCAAGGTGGTCTAGAACTAGCTGCAGCCTTACAGTCGGCTGGCCTGCCTCAGCTTCCCAAGTGTTGGGATTATAGGCTCATTTCTTAACTCATGTATTTGAATTTGTTGGTTATTTAGTTCTGCTTCCCAGTTGGCCTCCTTAATTAGTCATGATTGCTCTTTTATTAGATCTTAAAGCAGATTATTAAAGTATTTTCACTAGACTTGGGATGCTTTGATTATATTATTTCTTAAAGTTATTTCTCTTTTCAGTCGAGTTAAAGTTTTGTTAATTTGATAAAATGATGTAATTTTTTGCTTTTAAAAAATCATTTTCTTTCCTTAAACTGATTGCATTTTACTAGATATCTTTTTGTCAAGGTGAAAGATTAGAAATTAGGAGATATGGTTTGTTGTCTGAAACCTGGTGATAGATTGCAGGTGATATGGGAAAACTAATTTCTCTTGCCTTGGTTATTTGTAACCATATATAAAAGCATGGATTGAAAATTATCTAAAAATAAGATTTTGAGTTAGAAATAGCAGTACATTGTTTTTAAGTATTTAGCATTCATTTTTGGAGTTTAGTTTTCCATAATGGAAAAATAAACCTATAGAAATCATGCTAGTTTTGGAAGCTGAATAAATGCTTCCCAGAGTACTATTCTTTGGTGGTCATCCTACTTTGGTTTCTGTTGCTGTGATAAAACTCTCCAAGGAAAAAAAAGCAATGTGGGGAGGAAAGGGTTATTTCATCCTAGAACTCCCAGGTAAAAATCTATCCCTGAGGGAAGTTGGAGGAATTCATGTCAAAAACCTGGAGGCAGGAACTAAAGAAGAGGCATGGAAGATGCTGCTTATTGACTTACTCCCTGGTTTGCTTAGCGACTTTTCTTACAGTTTAGGCTGGGCCTACCTACAGTGAGCTGGACCCTCATCAATACATGGTCTCAGGCTGCTTTGATTGAGGCTGTTCCTCTATTTAGGTTCCTTCTTCCCAGGTGTGTCAGGTTGACGACTGAGTTATTATAATACCATTTCTTCTTGTAAAGATGAAGGTTTTTGAGATAGTAGCCAAATTGTAGACCACCTCTTTATTGCTCTGTAACTACTGTTTTTTTCACTTTGGTTTAAGTAAGTTATTGGTAGCTTCAGATTTAGAGATGAATAGAGGGCCCTGAATAGAATTTACTTAAGTATATGTCTAGGTATACAGTACTTAGAGTATGTTGATTAAAGTGAGTATCATGGAATTAAACTTAGAGCTGAGCTTAAAGAAAGCACTAGAATAGTAGATGTTGTTAAACTAGAAACTTCTGGTCTGTATTAAGATACTTCGAAGATTTGTATAAATCTTTTCCAGGTTGAAAGATAGCATATGAAGAGGTATATATGTATTGGTAGCATTACAAGGCTTTTGTGCGTTTTTCCCTTCATTTTTAAATTCTTTGACAGTTTTCATACATGTACATAATGAATTTTAGTTGCCCCCTTTTAAGAGTTTCAATTAAATAATAAGCTTAGCTTGATAGTTCATAAAACTGGACTTTTAAAATGACTTACTGTTATAATTAGGGATGAAATGTGTTAGGTAAAAAAGGAAATAGTATGTGCTGAAGTACCAAAACTTCATCTTTTTTTTTATGTATGCAGTTATTCTCTTGGTACTTGGTATCATTTTTAAAAGAATTGGATTCATTTATAAAATTTATGTGTGTACTTGTTGAGTGTGGGTTTTTATGCATGTGTGATTGTGAATGTCAGGACAACCTTGACATGGTGGTCCTCAGGCACCACTCGCTCCTCCCTCCCTCCCTCCCTCCCTCCCTCCCTCCCTC